>VYXD01004534.1:0-80490 GCA_013397195.1 Hylia prasina
GTTCTCAAGCCTTTCTGGGGGGGTCCCTTCTTCTTCTGCTGTTTCCTCTTACATGTTGGGACATGTCCTTTTTCTTTATTGCAGCACCCACTTAATCCTTCGGAATACACTTCTTTCCACACGGATAATCCTGTGCATATTCATGTATTCATATAATCTCATCAGGGGAGGTTCCCTGGGAATATACATCTCTCAGACGAATATTTATGCTGGTTTTTATCAGATGAGATTACTGTAGTTTCAGCACGAATTTACTCATGTTGTTTATTACACAAACCAAGACACATTTGTAGAAATCTCACTTTAGGATCAGTGAATTATGCCTGAGGACAAGTTCAAGCTCCTGTTACAGCTTCTGCTTCCTTTTTGGGTACAGTTCAGGTCATCTTACTAATTTATGGCTGTTAGCCGAACTGCTTCCCCTTGGTTCTGCCTGCCTCAGCTCTTTTCACAAAACAAGGGCTAGGAACAACTCGAATTTCACAATGAGTTTTGCATCCTGAGTGTCCCTAACCTCCTCTCACTGGGGACATCAAAGTGGATACTACAGATTTCAACACAGGGCACTTTCTCTGAAGCCCAACAGTCTGGTATGCCATAGGATGTGGGAATAACACAGCTCTGAGTTTGTGGAATAAAACATTGCTTTCTTGGAGGAAAAAAAAATTAATATATTTTCTGTCCTAACCCTGAAGTTTAAAGAACTGCACCCTGCAGGTGTCTAATGTCTAGTTAATCTCATTAAATCTCATCTCTTGCATTCTTATTCTTCCAACTCATTTTTTCCATGCATGGTTTCCAGCTTTCACCCTGACAAGATTTGTATAAAACACACTGCTTTCTCACTGCCTTCTGTAGCTGAAGGTTTATGCAAACCAGTTCCTATGAAGCAGCTCCTGCAGAGTCCTTGAAAATGAGACTATTGAAAAACCAAAGCTTACCAGGATGAAGGGAGAAGCAGCTAACTCACGTTATTTCATCCTAAATTATGTTTCCCTAACCAGGAGAAATTTCAATAAGCAATAAATCTTCTAAGAAACAAGTTTTTTAGTGTCATTCATGTTTGCTTCTGTTGTAATCAGTAATTGATCATACTCATATATGTCATAATTTGATTTTTGTCTAATGAGAAAGGGGTATTCTACTGAGGTTAGTGAATTCTGAGAGGTAGGTCTCATAGGACTAGAAATATGTCTCCTGATTTCATACATTTAGGTTAAAAGGCAGGTTGAAGAGGTAAGATAAAATGAGTGTCTTAAGATTTCAGACCTATTATA
This sequence comes from Hylia prasina, assembly GCA_013397195.1. NCBI lineage: Eukaryota > Metazoa > Chordata > Aves > Passeriformes > Sylviidae > Hylia > Hylia prasina. The sequence goes on from VYXD01004534.1 coordinate 1,278, forward strand.
GATGGACAGTGTGAGTTTTTTATTATGTGAGCTCATTTAGATCATTTGTAACAAATACCTGAAGCAATTCAATAGACAAAATGAAAAATTTTCGCAAGTTTTCACACTCCCCAAAGTTGTGCTAAATTAAACAAGCATTTTCTCTGATTTTTCTGAACAACTATTTCAACTCCTGCAACATGAAAATTACTACAAACTGATTCTTAAAAATATTTTATGTCCAGTAGTTGTTTTGTAAGTCAAGAACTGCTGGACTATGAAAAACTAATGCTCTGTAGGGAGCTTTAGCTTTTTCAGGTAACAACTATTTACATGAGAATTCCAATTATTTTAGTTATGTTCTCTTTTAAACTGACTTAATTTTTATTAAGTAGGTGCAAAAGTAAGTTGCTTAAAACAACGATCAGTTACTTCCTTGGATTCTTTCTTTCCCATCACACCTCGTTACAGTGACACCACCTACATGGTTGAAGTTACATGGACATTGTGTGCCACAAACCACAAACACAACAACTGATTCCTCTGTCTTTTCAAAGTAAATGAGAACTGTTCTGTGGCTTCCAGACCCATCTTCTGATACAACTGCCAATAGAACCATTTCATTTTGGTTTTCAGAAGCCCAGTTTCACAAGTAAAAGGCAATTTTAATTAAAATCAGACCCTCAATATTTGTTTCTCCCTCCTCAGCATTTTTAAACCTTCATTTCAAGTTATTAATGGGTAAGATGTCAATACTCTAAAATTACAGGATGGTAAAATTTCAGGTTTTTTACAAGGTAAGATTCCATGGGCTCCAATCATGAAATAGAGGCAAAGTGTAATGGAGTAATAATGTATCTAATGCACAGGGTTACATGGTACGACCCTCAATACCAGTCAGTCATTAATTCCTTTCCTTTAATTAATTTCTTGTTTAGCATAATTCATATTAAGAACTACTTTTCCTAAGGAAAAAAATTAAACAGTATCAACCCAAATACATTTTAACAGCCCTGTTGTAGCAATATTAAATCCACAACCTTTAGGAATATATATGATCTTGAAGCACAGGACACCCCAATGCAGTCAGTAAAAATATTCTCCACAAACCTGTGTTAATGGACCATATAACAATTTCTTGATCAGGAAGTAGAGTCCCACATCATCTTATCTTAAGAAAGACATTGCAAGCTGCTAGTTTCAATAACAATTTCTGTATGATAGGAATCCCAAAAGAAACTCACACTAGATAAATATACTAATAGCTTTAAACCCAAATAATAGGTCCTCCATTAATGTGACACCAGAGCACTTGTAAGTGAACTTTAAAATCATAAATTCATTTAGGTTGGAAAAGACTTCTAAGATTATCAAGTTCAACAAGTTACTGAAATGTCTAAAAAACATTTTCAGTCCATTACATGTTGTTGCTGCTAAGCAAACATAAACATTCTGAAATCAAGTGATGTGGTAGGTTTAAAGATGACAAAATATTTCAGTCTTGAATCTGGCAGTCCAGATGGAAGAGTTCAGAAGTATAATGAGAATATTTTTAAATTGTGTCTCAGTAGAAATAAAGTAAGAGCACTACAATCAGAATTTTATCTTGTTTTTAACATGGAGAGTAGTAGCAGTTTTGTTAGCAGAGCCACATGAAGTAAACGGGGCTTTCTGCAGGAATGAAAAAGTCCGAAGTTTACCAGTAAACATGAACCTTTCTGATTTAAACACTGATAAAAATATAAACTGAATCATTTCACTGAGCTCCAATCTGTCCTACTACTGAGTTTTCATCATTTGTTTAATCTAAGCACCATTCTGAGATTTCCAATTAAAATGTTAAGGAAAGCTGCTACAGAAATAAAGGACACTGAGTTACAGTTTAAAAGTAGAAACACATAGCCAAATATTGAGTCAAAGAAGATGCATCTTCAGAACATAAGCTGAGTTTGCCTTCTTTCTGTACTGAGGTTCTGACTTTAAGAGAAGAGAGAATGAAGGGCAGGTATTCATCTTTGAACTAACTGCTTGTTCCTGAAAGACATTAAAAATGTCTGAAAAATTAAGAAGGCAAATCAGCTGTACAACATTTTTATTTTAGTATATTGATGTTTTATGCACAAATACTTTATCAGATTAAAAACAGAAAACAATTGTTTCATGTAAAATTTTAAAAAAAGCAAAACACAAAAGAAATATGTAATTATTAGCAGAGTATAAGAGTATCTAAAGAGTAAAAAGTATGCAAAAACCCTTCTGTTTTACAAAAATTGGGAATATTCCATTTTCCTTCTGGCAGCAACAGAAAATCCTTTGACAATATATTCTACATTTTTTGCTTAACCGAAAACATCAAGTTAGTCACAGATTTCTCCCTCAACTACAGAGAACGTGATAACAATTTTATACTGCTTGAAAGGCTCTTGCTTTACTAATGAGAACATGGTGGAAAAGCAGATGGAGCCACAACAAAGAACCCCAAGGACCATTACTCCTACTGAAAGGCTGCAAAGCAACAACAGGATATAATCACAAACGGCAGGAGCAGAAGTTTGAAGAGGCAGGGGAATGAAGTATTGATAATACTTTTAAATTTTGCTGTGTTTACCCACAGTCCTGTTTGATTTAGAAAGCTGGTATTTTAAGCTTCTTTTTTTTTTAATCCTGTATTTTAACTAAAAAGGCATCTCAAGAACTCTGCTGACTAGAACTAGTGACTTGTACTGGACTTGTGTTTAGTCACAGAATGTTGTTCCATGCAGAGCTGCTGCCCTCAAATACCAGCTTCACATAATTCTTGGTAAGCAAACCTGCATCTCCTGCACAAGCCACCTCCAACACTTGTCAATCAGTGACATCAACTCTTAACAGCAAGAAAAGGAGTGATGTTGACCTTTCATGACAGATACACGTACATTTTTTGCTCAGGGATTACAATTTCTTTTTTTTAAAACAAAATGACATCAGCATGCTCAGCAGATGGAGTACTATAAGAACTCAGGGATGAAAACAACAGTAAGAGTTACCAAAAGAATCCAGCAAAAAACTTTTGATTTTCTAATCATGCCAGTGATGAAAAAACACAAGTTAGAGCTATTTCAAGACTTCTAGTCAAGCAAAAACCGTATGTGGATGAGCATCCACTTACAAAAAGCCTTGCTGGCAACACATCTTTAGGATACAACACAAGTCTTTGTATTCTCTGCCTTTTGCCTCCAAGTGTAACCATTCCTGCTCCACTCAAGAGCAGCAGCCCAGTGCTCTCACTGCTCAGCACAAACACACTTTATGTTCTGAACCTCACTGTTCAAGGACTTTGGATTTAAGGTTTAAGAGTAGCTCGATCCATAACAGAATTAAAGGTCTTCCCTTGTAATTGTTAAGTGTTACCAGAGGGAGTTTAATTTATAAAAAGTTGGTGAACATCAATGGTTACATAATAATTATGCTGTTTATTAACATAAAGAGGCAAAAGCAATCCCCAAATTACACCATTCTCAAGACATCAAAAGAAGCAGTCTAACAGGTACCAGTATGGAAAAATCAAGCAAGAAGCACTGAGTAGCTCAGAATTCAGGATACATCCCAACTATTTCTGACTCATCATCCAGACTTCAAATTGCACCCAGCTCTGGAGCATGCATTTAGCTTAAAAAGCTTCAAAAATATCACTTGACAGTCAAAGACAATTTAATTTTAAATTAAAAGTAACTCTTTGTAGTTAATATATGTTACACTGTACAATGATTGGGAAATTAAACTTCAGTTCTCTGTAAAACTATTTTCAATTTGCTTTCTGTTCCTAACCTGGGACTACTGACTGTGATTAACTTAAGTCTTCGGATACTGATGTTGACTACTAAGCAGGTATAAATACCTTGCAAAACACAGCATTAATACTCCCCCCCAAAACAATCCACTCTTTGGGTGAGGGCTGTTTTTTAAAGTTTTTAAATTACCTGATGGGGGATGGCAGTGGAGGAAGAAGTTCACCTTTGCTTTCTGCGAAATGGCTAACATCAAGTATGTATTTCAAAACAACTATATGCCCTCGTATATGTATATTATGTGTATATTACAATGAAATACTCATAATTGGCTTTTCATCTAAGCCATATTTAAACCTGGATCTCCTTCAGCACACATCTCCAATTAAGTATAGTCTTAAGTTTCTTTTGCTTTTAAACACAGAAGCTATTTTAAGAACTTGATGCTTTGTAACATTTAACGTCTTTCAGCTCTACTTGATTAACAGAATAATGAATATACTGTAAACTTTGAAAGCATCAAATGCCATTTGGTAGTTCAGCAGAGAACAAAAGACTGGAAAAGGCTGCAATCACACAACTGATCAGCCTGGGGACTACAGGGACTTCAGTTTTGTTAAAACTGTTTCAGAAATTACTTTGCACAGCCGTGGTCACAGCGCTGAGTGGCTCCACCTCTCACTAGCTGCAGAAGTTGGGATGATCTCTTAACTTACATTAAAATATATGCTCTTAAAAGATCCAAATTTATGCGAGTCTGTGTTCTTTATAGAAATTCATGCTCTATATTGTACGGTAAAGAAACAAAATAAGTTTCCAATTCTGATAAAGGTAAGAGCACCAACTGCTCTGGTTATAGAAGAAAGGCCTCAGGTTCCCACTTACAGGTCCCATTGCTTAATTATCTTTCTCTGCTTGCAGGGATGCTGTAGCCAGCGCCACTGCTGTAACTGGCTGTGCAATGCCATGGAGCTGCATCTTGGCCAGTTTCTTCTGCTCGCACTCTGTGACCAAGCGGTTCAGCTCTGCTGCGCTGTACCCAATGAGAGTCTTCAGGTCACACACAAATTTGTACACAAACCTCTTGCCTTGCACCTTGCAGATCATGTCTCCATCATAATAATACCTGCAAAAGAGAAATCAGCAACAGAGGATTTTAACAGCTGTAATTTTCATATGCATCCATTACTTAAGATCACCAGAGGCTAAAATATTATTTTTTTTAATTGAGATTCTCATAATTTCATATACCAAGATTAGGCATTTTCTTATACGAGAAAAGAGAAGTGTTGAAAATTGTCTCTGTATCTTGGTATGTTAAGGAGAAATAAAACATAGTAATTATTCTGCAGGCCATTGGAAGCACCAGATCAGGAGTAAGTCTTAGAGCAGTTTAAAAACAGCTTGACAGAGAAGATGTCTAAAATATATTGCTTTGCCTTAATACGAAAATATTGTCTATTCCCTTATTTCCTTTGCTATGCTTAAGAAAAAAACTAATGCTGGAAACAGTTTGAAAATTACCAAGCAGTTTCTGTGATATGAAAGTAGCTATTCTCTCTATACTGTCTTCAAAGATGGAAATAAAATTATAAAGACATGGGTTGGATTTGTAGGGTTTTGTCGGTTTAGGTTTTTTTGGTTTGTTTTTTTTTGGTTGGGTTTTGTTTGTTTGTTTGGTTTGTTATAATTCATATGCTGTCAAAACTACATCTTTGCCTTTATTTAAAACTAAAAGTGAGCTCTCTACCTATAAATATCTTTTATATTATGTGACAAAAGAATTATCAGATTGGGAGAAATGTAGTTAGATAATAAGGTCTACATGACTCTCCTCCCACACTCCAGAGACAATTTAGGTCACACCAATAATACAGAATTTAGAATTTTGAAGTTTTGTTGCTGTTCTTCTCTCACTACAAGTTTTAATAGAATGTGTATCACATTCCTCATTAAGGAAACTTAAGGGATATTACTTGGATTTTATGAGCTTGACAAGCTTGTGATAAATTTGGAAAATAATAAAAACTCAACCAACACAACTCACAAAATATAATTTCCTCAAAACCATCTCTCAAATGTAGAACAAATGAACCCAGATTTCCTGACTGTCTAAAACTCAATCCTGTGACATGTTCGTAAAGCAAAGATGATTCTTGTTCACTAGCAAAATTAAGTGAATTAAAATATGAACTTCTGATTCCCAGCTCTACTGGAAAAGAGGTAAGTAACTAAGAATCCATGCAAATTCTTCAGACATCTCAAGTTCTGGAAAAAAAAGTCTTTTTATTTCTTACTTTTGAGGGTCAGGACCTAAGCAGCAGGACCAAAGAAAGATGAGAGACAGGCTGTGTAGAAAACAATGTTTGATTGCTGAGATCATGTCACAGAGGTCTGGCATGGAGTACAGGAAGTGTCAGAGTAGCTTATTATTGCTCTGTGGGTAAAGACAGTGTGGTTTGTTTGCTAAAGCTCTCCTTCAGCTTTCTCCTGAATGACATAAAATTATAAAAAAGCTTTCTTTTCAGTCCTTCTCCTCACTCTACCCCTCAAACTACTACCTGCCTCTGTCATCTCCTCTGTTTCCTTCTCTGCATCTCTCTACTTACTCTTGGCTGCTACTACTTGCTGCTTCCATGCAGCAACTCTCCAAGCCAGCCCTGTCCTCCAAAACATCTCAGCACCAGCTGAAGCAATTCTTGTGGAATGGTGTCTAGCACTTTCAGCCTCTTTCCAAGGTTTAGTTGCAGGGGGTTGGATGAACTTTGTAACAGTGAGGGTGGGATAATAATTTATGTTCAGCTTTGCAGTAGAGTCATGTAGTACTGGGCAGAATTGGGGAAGGATGAGCAATAACCTGGTGTGTCCCTTGTGTGTGAAATAGTGTGTGGGAATAATGGACAGGGTCTTATGTTGAATATGACAGGGTAGAGAAACATAGAGAAACTGAGCTCTGCTCACTTGAGGCAATATGAAACACCTGCAGAAAAACAAAGTTTGTAATATGTGGCCATGGCATATGTCAAATGGCAGTGGTCATCATTTTTTTAAAGTTAGTTAACTCTGTACCAGCCTTTACATTTATTGTACAATCCCATATAATCATTCCGGTCTCAAAAATGCTGTAGAAAAATGCTTTAGAAAACTGAATATACTTTGAATGATTTAGTCCCCATTACCGATATTATCAGAAAGGAAAAGGAATTAGATCATGTTTATATGAATGTCCAAAACATGCAAGATTCCTACACCTCATGCTCGAAACACTGAAGTTAAAATCAGTCAATGTGGCAAGAGGATATTTTCAATATTATGTTGAATTCATTTCTGATTACAGCATTTGCCTACTCAAAAATATAGAAAGCTATAAATAAATAAAATTAAATACCCATGCAAGTTTACAAAGTTACCAGAACATTCCAAGACACATGGAAACTTGTTTCAGAAGAATACAGGAGATGAATTATTTTTCTTCAAGTCTCACCTCCCTACTGGATAACTAAACAGACTTGGATTTTTAAAAGATTTACCAAGATTTGTATAACAAAAAAAAAAAGATGCTCTTCCCTTTCTGTCCTTCTACCCTAGTGTCTGTATGCCTGCTTTTCCTACAGCTGGGCAGAAGAGCCAGCATATTTCTCAATAATACCAACATAATTTCCTGTACTAATCAATAATTGACACAGTGATTCCAATACATTAGTAAACGAAACATATTATCATTTATTAAACTTTAGCTTGTCAACAGTGTTCATCACAGGAGTAGCAAGAGGCATTAAATATCCCTTCAGACATTGAACCGTTAGAAAACATGTCAATATTGATGCAGCTGCCAAAATGACACCACTCTGAGGAATGTGATTTCTGTAACTCTGTGATTAAATATAAATTAAAAACTTTTCTAATAGTGATTTATGGATTTATGTAAATTGGTGTTTAATATCCCACTGATAAGAAGAACATTATTCCAAAGTTCTTCAGCTGCCTTTGCCATCTTCTATGGAGCTTGCTGACGAAACCTGAAAACATCAACATGGTTTACATAATTTTTATGGATCAGGTTTTCACTTATGCTTTTAGTACGCAGACGCACAGAAAGACAGGTTGGAAACTTGGGAATAACATTGGAACAATACAGGTTGGGGAAGAGCTGTACTGGAACAGTCCTGCTTTGGGCAGGAGATTTGACCAGAAACCTCCTGCAGCCCTTCCAACCCAAGAGAGTCTGTGATTCTATGAAAAAAATTAACATTCTAAGTAATATACACATAATGCAAGAACAGCCTTACAAGACTAGACAGACCATCTAGAACAGGAATAGACTCCAATAGACTGAAACATAATACCTAAGGAAGAGCATGAGAGTAAGCATCTACCAATGCTTGTCCTTGCTTTTAGTGATCTGAGGCTCAGGAACTCTTAGAAGTTGCATCTTTCAATCTTTCTATCCAATAGCCTTCAAAATATTTATTTTTCATTAATTTTTCCACTTGTCAAACGCAAAATAAGTCCGACATATGCAACACTGTGCCTAAAGAAGTTCTAAGACAAACAAAAGTGTATAGTTTAGCTGTGTATCTCGTGCCTGTCAAATGTTAATTAAATCCTCCCTAAAAGGGTAAAGAAAGCCAGAATATGATACTTTACCATCATTTCTTACAGAGGTATTTTCAAATAGAAGTTGATATTTTTATACAATGCTAGAGGAGTTTACTTAAAAAAAACCAACCAAGCAAACAACACATATCCAGAAGTGAAAATGCTGGTAAGTAAAACACAGACCTCAATCAAAATGCAACTTCATTCATACAAAAATAATTTCTAAACCTGCCTGAATAATTTGCAGGATTAGGCAAGAAACATCTTTCTTGAAAACAAATCAAGAGAAATATATTTAACGATATCAGAATAAGAAATCAGAAGCCAGAAATCAGAACTCTCAATGATTTCAAAGAATGTAGATGAATTTTCAAATGATTCCAGAGACTAAAACAATCAGGGAAAAGTAGCCTAAAATTCAGGTACTTGCATTCTTTCCCCTCCTCAAGTACTTCCCCCACAGTGAATCAATAATACAAGTCTGTTTTATCAATGTCAAATTACAAAATCACAATGAAATGAAGACTGCTACTTCCATTTCTTCAGATCACTGTGATGTTGGAATTGCAACTGTTGAATCATAGCTGTCAACTGTATTTTTCAATTTAAAATCCACACAATAGGAACAATGAAATGAAACAATGAATATTTAAAGTTAGAAAAGGTTCTTATATACAGAAAACCACTAACAATTACAGAGAAGTAATCTGCTTTATTTGATAACAAAAGCAAGAAGAACATGGACAGTAGAACATAAAAATAAGTTAATAATTCACACATTTTTGTATATTTCACCAATAATCAATGCTGTTTGGCATGTTACTAAAAGCATAAACATTGAAGATAAATAAAAAAGAGGTATATTTCTGGAAGTGAGCAACCAAATTAACGATCTCGAAAAAAGAAAATCTATTTTCAAGAAGTTATACTTTTAGCTTCTTTAAAAATGAAAAAAAACCCTCAAAACAAAGGGAAAATGCCCAGTAAATACCTCTCCCCTAAGACTAGCAGCATCTCATTGCAAGGACCAGCTTCCGAAGATTTGGTTACACCTTTACTAAAACATCTGCAAGTTTTGCATTACGTTAATTAAAAATGAGGTAGCCAAATGAAAGAAAATCATACCCCATGAGTTCCTTAAGTTTCTTACCTCAAAGCCCGACTAAGCTTCTCATAGTTCATCGTGGGCTTGTTCTTGCGCTGTCCCCATTTCTGTGCAACCAGTTCAGGCTGATTCAGTTTAAACTCTCCTTCATCACCAACCCAAGAAATACAGTCTCGAGCATCTTTGTCAGTGAGAAGTTCTAATAAAAACTGCCATAGCTGGATCTGACCATTGTTCCCTGTTAAAACAGGAATAACAACTTGTCCTTTTTATGTTCCACTCATGGCTAAAAACTTGCGACCAACACATTAAAGCAGACCAGCACAGACTATATCATGGAAGGAAAACTTACATTTAATTAATCCCTTTTAATGATTCTTTTGCGAACATTTCCCTGAAAAATCATCAGTACCCATTTTTATTTAAAAAATTATGGCTATAGGAAAAAAAAAATAAAGATTTCACATAAATCTCCCCCTAGAACTTAAATAAGCCCAGCCCCCTCTAACATAATAATTTGGATGCATATCTGTCTTTAAAATAGAACAGATTTAGCAAGAGCTGCTTATTCCTCTTCACACACACATATATATGTGTAATAGAAGCTGGTTTTTTTACCAAAAAAAAAAAAATTGGTCTAAAATTTTCGGCATGAAATATGAGAAACACAAAAGAAACCCCCTAACTTCAGCTTACATCAGTGTAGCATCTTTCACATCCAATCACTAAGATTTCTTTCTAACTCAAGTACCACTTTACTCAAGTAAATTCCTAAATTCTCAACAAGATATAGAGAGCAGACCTGATGACTAAAGAGAGAAACACAGAGCATTCCTCACTAATGTCAGCCAGTAAAACCTTGGCCTTAAAATTCTGAATGACATCATTAGAGGCCTTTATAGAGTCTAAAATAAATAAAAACTCAAGGACGAAGAGAAAGATTTAACAGAAAAATTCACAGCATTAAAGAGAAGCAAACCAAAAATGACAGCAAATTAATAATAAATATATAAATAATATAATAATTAATAATAATAAATAATATAAATAAATTAATAATCAAAGAGTATGTACAAATAACAGTAATTCCAAAATTAAACTGCAAATTTAGTGTGCAGTTTTCCAGACTAATTTATTTAACTAAACAAGAAATACAAAACTTTATAAATTTTGAAGTCACCAGATTGGGGAAAAACAGAGGAAGAGTGCAACAGACAGTGCAAGTAGCAGCTAGGCTACATTTTACAATACAGAGTTTATTTTCTTCCCTTTCTGCAAATAGAAAGAAGTTAAAAGCTTGAAAAAATGCTTCGCAGTGGTTTGAGAGGACAGACTGTTAAGTGATGGGGAAATTTATGCATTTCATGTGCTGCAAGATGGAAAAACTGCAGCATCATGTTGACATGGTACTTGTGTGAGCTGACCAACCTGCCAGGGCTGCCTATGCTTACCGCAGATTTTTGTACCTACAGCTCCCTTCATACCACGTGGGCTCCTACAAACCTCGCATTTGCAGTTACAAAGATGTGTTTCACCAAACTGTAATTCAAATTAATGGGTCAATGTTCAGAGCATTAGCATGTAAAAATAATGGAGTCAATACCTGTTCTGTTCCCAGGGGAACTCCTATCTTCCCCAGAGATCCTTGGAGCTCTCTGGACTTTAGCTGCCTTTGCACTGCTGTTTATCACTTTGATGGTGGTTGGGGTAGCAGGCTGTACAGATGCTGGTATAATCTGCACAGCTGTAGAGCAGAGAATGTTACAGAATATCAATTAAAATTGCTGGCACAGAAATAGGTATATTTTATATATTACCTGTATTATCATAACATCTAGAAGCTAGTTTTTTTCCTTTGCTAAAAAGGCACACACTGCATTAAGTCACAATGCTAAGTATAGTTTAAAGACCTTTTTACCTCTTATATGAAAAGCGTTGTTTTAGACTCATTGCAGAAGTGCCACATTACAGATAGAACACCAGCTTTAGTTTATTATCATGTGTATTACACACTTCCACAAAAAGAACCTAAACTCTCTCAAGCCCTTGTTTTCATCTTCATGCTGTTCCCACATGATCTGCCCTAAAGCCCTTTTCTCTACAGTCACTGCACAACCTCCATACATGATATTCAAACAGCAAACATCTTCTATGGCAATGGTGTAGGAGGATACAGATGGCCCACTCAATCTGGCTTTAACTAGACACAATCACAGGATGTAATAAACAGTCTGTCTAACATATGAGATGCTTATAAGTCTTCTGAAAATGGATTAATTTTAATAACTGATGACACCGCTTAGCTGAAAGAATGAACTTCAAATAACTGGAAAGTTACTTTAATGCATTATTTCTAATACTGGTTTCTAAGCAAGTTATCTTTTCCACAAAACCCTTCAGTTTTTTGAAACACTTTTTAAATTTGAAATTAATATTTAAATAGATCCATTCATTAATGCAATATATAACCTAAAGCCCTGAAACAACTAAAAACCTCAAATATGTATCCTAGACAGATTATTTCAAAAAAGTGGAAAATCTGCCATTCATAATTAAAGTTATAAAATTCCATAGTTCAGGCCAAACACTACCTTTCAGCCAGTAACAAAATACAGAGAAACTCAACATTATGTTCTGAAGTTTAAAATACATCCTCCTTCCTTCCCCAAGGAAAAATACCCTCTCGAGTGATTTTCTAAAAGTTTTACGAATACTGCTGAACCACAGTACAATGCTAAATCTGCAAACAGTGAATTGTGTGAATTAATGCTGACAGAAGTACTTACGCTGATCAATTGTAACAGTTGCTATTTCTCCAGAGTGTTCTTGGCTAGCCAACACATCTACAAATTGGAAAAAAACCCAGCAGGTTTATATTTAACCCAGAAATAAGAAGTCACCTGAAGATCAAAAACTTTCGTATTTTGTAGAGGAAAAGAAATAAAAATTTGCTATTAGTCTGCAAGAGACATGTACAGTTCATGGTCTTACAAGTGGAGATATTTAACATCTGTTATTCAGGTTTTAGAAGGGTGTGCATGGCAAATTTCCACTACCCTTTTGCATTCTTCATCCCCAAAAACCTTCAGCTATATCATGTAAATGAAGATAGGAACAGTTATTAGTCTGGCAAGTTACATCCAAGCATGGTACATCTGAAACACACATATATATGTTACTGTATTATGCACATACAATGCATCACTTAGCAGCTGTGTTGTGTATTATCTAAGGATTTCACTTCCTGTGCTTCATAATCTCCACTTCTATATGACACAGAAATGTACATTTAATACCTCACAATCAATACTTAATTATAGAACTAACAAACTCTGTAGATGCACAAACTATGAAGTTTTATAAAAATAAAGGTTAAATAATCATTCACTACTGTATACCAGTTATGAGGTTTGATAAAAGACATGCAGTGTTTAGTATGCAGACAATGTTTCATGGCAGCACATTCTAATACTTCCTCTTATCTTGTATTGATACCCTCATTTTTACCCCCAACATTAAGTAAAGAAAATTTGACTGCTCATAATTGGTTTTGTAGTTCAAGAAAAAAAGTAAAAAAACCCCAAAAAATAATTAAAAAAAAAAAAAACAAACAAACACACACACACACAAAAGCCACCCAAAAAACCCCAAACTGCTATACACTTCCGAAGAAGTTCCAGGTGGCTCCAGAGGATTTCTCCCCGTGGGACACGCTGGAAGAAATCTTCTTGGCTGAGGTTGCAGAGGTCCCTCCCAGGAATGCTGAGTGCGTTGAGGTCGATGTCAGTCATGCTGAACTCCTTCATCACCCACACCACCCAGTGGAGCACCTGGTCTGTTGACCACTGAACTGGGTCTGGAAAAGATGGATGAAACTGCAAATCACCTCATCATACACTGCAAAGTTCCTCCTCAATTATATAATAACTTCCGTAAGAGTAAAAAGCACAATATCAAGAGGCAGAGTTACTAAGACCAAATCTGCCTGGGAAGTTGGTGATTACGCTTAAAATGGTAATGGAATGGTGTGGGTTGGTGGGGTGAAGGAAACGGGGAAAGAATGATTTTTTTTTAGAGAAAGTTTTTACATCAGAACTATGCCTGACATATCTCAAACACAAAAAAAAAAGCATTTCCTTTTTCCACAGGTCTTCAGCTTCAAAAAGAGTACTCTCTCCCACAGAAGGATACTCTTCTTCAAAAATATTGATCTGTTTGTGATTATGACTATAATGTAATACTACATTCTAAACTTATTCACATCATCTCAGTTTCTGCTGACAAAAACCACCACTGGCTTTCTTCCCAGAAGCCCTTATTGTGTCGTACTTTAGGCTAGTGACCAAACCACTGTTAACACCCTAAAATGTTTTGTCTACTGCTAAGCAACGCTTGCAGAGGCCACGATGATGTAGCTCAGCCCAACACTGAGAACATAAACCACAAAATTAGCAAGAGAATTTTGAAGAAAACAATAGGCTTGAGTTGGCTGCAACCCACGTTCTCCTACCTGGCCATTAGGGACACCTAACAGTGTGATGGTGAGTATATTATAGACACCTGTACCAGGAATCCTGTTGGGATTGGTACTGGGATTGTGCAATGTTCTGCAATTGCTGTATTCATCTAAGTATATCTTATCTTTGTGCTGAGTTTTAATGTACCTTATATCACTCTACTAAACCAGAAATCCCACGTAATATCAATGATTTTCAAGTAAATTTGATATTCAATATTACACCCTCCACACACAGAATATCTACAAGATCCTGGTCAGACTATTGGACTCCAATGCAAGGCCTTCTCTGCTTCTCATTCAGCAACCCCAGCAAGTAGGCTGGGGGTGCACATGAAACTCAAAAGGGACAGCTGACTCCAGCTGACCAAATGGATATTCCACACTACAGGGAATACGGAGCAATAGACCAGTTCTTTTTGAAGGATCCCCTGCATAGAGCCTGGCTGAGCACTGGCCTGCTGGAGGCAAGTGATTGCTTCTGCATGACTTTTTCAGCAAGAGCATGAAGTTTTGGGATGTTAATGTTGTATACAATATCTTAAAATGTCAACAGGTAAGAACTAGAAACTAAAGTTTTCACTGCAGCAGACTAATTGTGAATTTTTAAATTACAATATCCCAAGCAGATGTCACCTTGACAATTTTTTATTTTAAGATTTAAAAGAAATAAAATTAAGAATTAAAAAAATTTAAGAAAATTAAGAATTAAAGAAAGCAAAGTATCCTAAGTCTATAAATATTTATCTAGGAGCTACAAATTTAATTTTGGTTAACAAAGGACAGCTATATGGCATCATTTTTCACTAATGCTACCTAAAACAATGCAATGTAATCCTGTGGCAAAAGACACGCCACAAGGGGGTTGATCCACCAAACATCAGCAGCAGTGAACTTTCATCAAAAAACTGTTAATTTGTTCTCATTGCCAGAATACAATCTGCAAGGAAACAAAAATCATTATTTTCTCTAACCAGTTCTGTGGTTTCAAAGCTTTCTGCTGCTCAGTATTCTGCATTTATTTCTGTCCTGGTTTAGGGCAAATGTGGGAGAAAACCTCTGAATATGGTCCCTCTGGGGAGCAAACCTAAATGGCCCTTCCCCCTAACTGGTCCAGGAACAAACTTCCTCAGAGAAAAGTGGAAAAAACTATTTATTTAACAAAGTGCCCACAAGCATAAAGAATAAATAATATGAAACAATAAAACCTTTCATTTTTCTGAAGTGAGATGGCAGATTCAGAAAGTACTTGCTGTGGGTTAGCTCAGCGCGCTCAGTCTCTTGTCAGTTCCTCCGGCGCTGCTAAATACTGTCCTGGGCCCTGTGGGCTGCAGGTGCGAGCTCCTGGTGTCTCTCTGGGTTTTTCAGTCCAGAGCAGCTTTAAACAGTCCCAAGGAAAAGAAAAAAAATACAGGCCAGGAAGCTTCTCCACCTCAGCTAGCTAAACTAACTAAAAGNTAAACTAACTAAAAGCAAAAAAAAAAAAAAAAAGATCTCTGTCCCCTTGCTGGTCTGTGCTTCAGATGAACCACAGTACCGGAGAAGGAATGCAGAGGAGTTAGTGCTGTTTTCAAAACAAACTCAGTGCTTCTTCTTCCTCCTGCTCCGCTCTTAAAACCAGTCTTAAAGGTACAGAACTTAATATACAGCACAAACAGAACAGACGATTGGGGATACAAACATCATAAAATCACCCTAGGACAATTTCTCATAACAATTAATATTTTCCTTTCTTCTAGGTACCAAATATTTGGATTCTAATAGCAGAAATACTTTCAACAGAAAAATATTTATAGTCTCTAATAAAACTCACACAAAACAAAACATAAAGAGAAAGCCACAACATTTTAAAGACCTGCTAAAAGATAGTTTTCCATTTGCAGCAAAGTAGAGAAACCTGTAAGGATGAAGACAACAAACCACTATTTTTCTGGATGGTTATTTATTAACTAGCCTTAACTCTTAATATCAACACATCTTGTCTTCTGAAAAGATTCAAGAAATAATTTTGGATTATAATGTAGAACCTAGGGGCACCTTATTTCAGCCAAAGTCCCTGTAATATCTACTCAGAAAACATTTAAAATGCTATTCTTCCTAGGAGTGCAATTTAGCACATTTTTGATATCAAGAGAACACTATTATTCGTAATCCATGGATCTCTGTCATAATGAACTAATATGATTTTCCAAAAAAATCTGCACTCCTATGGCCCAAAAATCATTAAATTTTTAAAGCCACAGCTGTGGGTTATACGGTTTTCTTAAAGCATGAATATTTTAAAGTTTATTAAAAATATTACTCAACAACATTGGTTTAAGTAATTGTCTTCTAATATTAATGTGAGAGCATGATGGAAAGTATTAGTCTGCTTCTGATAATCCCTCACTTTCTTTTTTCAAACATTCCGCATCAAATCCCTGATTATCAACAGACATAACATGAGGAAAACTGTAAGTGCTTACCAATGAGGAAACTAAAAAGCCATGAAAAAGCCTTTGCTCAAAAATATGCTCAAAATATTGGCAAGCTATATGTCCTACGAAGACCTTTGACTTGACTGGAATTCTTAAATTCTTCCAAACATCCCCCTTGCCAAATACATTCCAGTTTTATAGGTCTGCTCATATAGAACAGCTTCCTTAATATGCCTTGACAGTACATGTCTACCAGTCATAAGAAGCAATTCAGCTGAATAATCTCCCAAACATGATATAGGTCGACAACCCACAGTTCCAGTTCAATCTTAAAGAGATATTCAGAGGCGTTTTTTCAAGCTAACACTAAAAGAGCAACCTGCTAAGTAATAATATTCATTCAAAAAAATGATCATCTAATGTGGTGGCCCCTGGGCCAGCCACAGAGGAGTTCACCCTCCCTTGGAGGGTTGACAGTGTGTAAGCTGTCTCTAAGCTTCAAGCTCTCCCTCAGGGAATCTCTCTAACAGACTTCCCTTGTGCTCACAGTGAGCAAGAAACGTCACAATCCCATGAGCCTTTGCAGGTATGCTAATCCTTTTTTTTGTGATTTGCTATTACCCTAGTTCCTGGTTTTTGCCTTCCCTTGATTGGACGATTTTGGATCCCTTCCCTGATTAGTTGTTTCCTCAATCCTTTCCCTCACCGGTTGAAGTTGCTGACCCTGCCCACTCCAAACCCTATAAAACCCCTGAGACCTCAGGGTCTTTCAGTCACTGGTTCCTGTTCTAATAAAGAAGCCTCTGATACTGGAAGATTGCCTCCTGCTCCTTCTATCCTGTGTTGCCTGAGAAGAGCTTCGCTGCTCAGATGCTCCTGCAGCTCTCACAACCGAGCTGTATCACCGTGGTGTGCCTGTGCGCCGGACACCATGAGTGTCTTTTTAAAGATGCTTCACCTGGAAGGTCGCAGCACCCAGAAGAGCCCGTGGCCTGCAGCAATCTAGAAGAATATTTATTTTCAGTTCTGAATCATTTTCCTCCAGTATGATGAAGTCCAGTACAGCTTTTCATACAAAATCTGATTTAACAGAATGTTCAGCATCCTCCAGTCCATGAACAATTTGTTTCAGCAACTTTACAGGCAATACCCCAATACCAACTACTGAGTCTGTTACATGCCATACACACCTGAAGAGCTTTATCACTAATAGACACATTTTTAAGGAGGGCTGGAAGAAAAATGCTTTCTGAAGACTGCATTGACAAGGAAAGTTACAGCATGAAAGCACTCATTTAATGAAACTATTATGAGCATTCATTTTGCTTCTCTTTGGTTTTTTTGATCAGGTATTAGGAAAAACTTCCTCCCTGTGAGGCCCTGGCACAGCGCCCAGAGAAGATGTGGCTGCTCCATCCCTGGATGTGTTTCAGGCCAAGCTACATGGTGCTTGGAGAAACCTCATCTAGTGGAAGTTGTCCCTGCCAATGGCAGGGGATTGGAACCAGATGGTATTTAAGGTCCCTTCCAATCCAAACCATTCCATGATTCTGCAATTCCTTTATGCAGATTATTTGCATTGTACTAATGTTAAAATCCTGAAAGCTGAGGATTTTAGGCTTTCTGTGCTAAAAGGCACTGACCCACAAACAAGCACTACATTTTACCTAAGGCCGTGGAACAGGCTTCCAAAACTGAGTGATATCACTGGCATTATGGGTGTGTAGTTTGAATAGGAGTGCATAATGTCACAGGGTGCAAAACTTAGGACCTCCACAGTCTCCACAGGCTTCACGATTTCCAGGATGTTCAACCTGGGATATATCCCTAAAACTTAGGAGTTAAGGTTTTAAGATATAGTAATATATATAAAGCAAGATGGAGGATTTAGGGTGCTGGCTAAGTTCTTCCACCTTCTTCACAGGTTTGGGTGGTCTTTTCTAATTGGGTGAAAAGGTCCATATTGCGGACCACGGGTGGTTAGTTATTGGGTTAAAAGTGAAAATACTATAGGTGTCATATCGTTATTGGACAAATTATGCTTAAAAGACCCTGGAAAGTTAGCGACAGAGCCATTTTCTGCCTTGTTAGCAAGAGCTCACAACTTGTGAGACTGTACTATAGATAAGAATTAATAAACATCTGAGTCCGAACACAAGAAAACAGTGCCTCCTGTGTTTTAATCCTGGCTCTAACAGGAAGAAAAGAAGATAAAAACTTCACATACTAACCCATACCACAGGTTTCTTTCTCTGAGGTCCTTGAGCACCAACCCCACACAGAAACCAAGAGCCCAGCCCCCAGCTGAATACATTCCTTGCTGTGCACTATTACCATAAGGTATTCCAAGGCGCTCCTGCTCCTTCCGGTAGCCTTCCAGTGCTGCAGCCCATCGCGTCACTTGCTCAGACGTTTCATCTGAAATTGCTGCAATATGTTTTGTCCCATCCAAGGTTATCACTTGAGCTTCCTCAACAAGGTGAGCTTCAGCCTCTGCATGATGAGCATCTGGATCAATCACAACCTCCACAGTCTCCACAGGCTTCACGATTTCCAGGATGTTCAACTTGGGCTCTATCCCTAAGCATGGAAACAACACAAAACTTAAAGACAGTAATGCAAATATAACAAAAACATTGTTTTAAAGTTTTTTCACTAGTAGGGTTAGCAAACTCAGGAAAGAAGCAAGGCACCAAAGTGTCATCAGATTTCTGCGAGTGTCCTAAATTAGAATGACATACTCTATTAACGAGCATATACTTGAGTAAGGTGAATAACAAAGCTGTCCCTCCTTCCCCCAGTATTACAGCTTCCTGTTCTAGTTAAGTGATCTAATTCACAGATCTTGAACAGAATGTTCAGCATGTCAGCATAAAGTACAAGTATTTTGGTCTGTAAGAAATATACCAAATAAAAAACCCCAAAACAAATAGAAAAAGCAACCTCCAAAAGGACCCAAAACAAGTACCCAGCTTTACTCCAACCATAAAGCATTTCTTTCAGCCTTTACAATACTTCCCTGATATCTTTGGGGTCTACACAAAGCAGTTAACATTTTCTTTCAGTACTCTGCAGCAGGCAGTGTGTTAAACAGCAAGTTAAAAGAAACCTAAAAATTCTTCCCATTTTAGGCTTCAACAGCTATTCATACTTTGGCTTTATGTCTGTCATTTCAGATATTAGATCATGGAGCTAACGAGATATGTCTATATCTATTCTGCAGCAAGAAAGAACACATTCACTAATGCTTTGTATCACCACCTTCTCTGTTGTCTTCTGAGGTGTTTTGTCCAGTCGGTGCCTCACCAAATTTCTGAATTGTACAGAAGATTTTTCAAAATTATTTCAATTTTTGTGACATATCATTTTCATTATAATGCCAACAACCACATTTGTTTTAAGAGATTTTTATCAAACATATTTTCACATAAATAAAGAATCTTTACAATTCTATTTCATCATGAGTTGGAAAATCTTGACTAAGGTTAGGCGGATGAAAGTAGGATTCACAGAATATCATATGGCCAGAGTAACTTCAGTATCTTGTACCATAAAAGTATTACTTCATGTCCTGCCGGTCTAATCTATATTAAAGCACAGCATGAGATGGTTCTGCAGGTAACAGCCTTAAACACTAAATCCACAATCCAGTCATAGTTTGTAAGGGAAAACAAATGAAGTATATACCTGTATTACAAGTAAGAAAAAACAAGTATTTTTCAGACAAGTATTCCTCTAGATTTTAAAAGGCATTTATATTGAAAAAACATTAGAAAGGGAACAAATATCACAAAGACCCTAGAGTACAGAACTCACCAATGTGAAATCAAGGACATGAAAACAGATGTTGACAACCAGTAAGTGGTTGATTAGATGAAGAAGCAAACATGAAAAAAAAGCAAACAAGTATCTTACTTAGGAGATTGTTTTATCTAGGCCATGAAAAATTAACATGCACAACATAGGCTTCTTTCAAAATCATACAAAAATGGGTAAGGGAACCCACTAAGGTTAAGATACTATTTTTGGTCTTCAAAACAGAGAGTAAAGAGCTTGTAGAGAGGTACAGTTCATTATTGCTCAACAAAATAATTCACTGTGTGTCATAAAATCACATGTCAAAAGAACTTTGTGCTTTATCCACAATACAGACATGGAAATCAAAGCAATGAGTCTCTGTAGAGGAAACACCTTGTAAGTAAAAATGTGAATTAACAGTCTGCCGTCTAACTTACTGCAACACTAGATCAACATTAATTCCCTCGGTTTGTCTGCATCTCTCCTCAGATCTCTTCTCCCTTTGCCTCCCACATAAGAGATGACTAGTCTTCCTTGGACAGCAGCCAAGTTGCAGAACACAATGCTACACACCCCAGAACTTTAAATTGATACAAGCAATACACAGTTTCAGGACAGGAGCTATCAAGACGCATGTAGATGTTGACAGTACTGCCAACTGTCTGAAGGCAGAGAATACACTGGGGTGATGACTGACCTACAGGCAGCCTGCTTAGTTTTACCCACACTGAAATTTCTAGTATTAACCACAGCCAGAGACAGGACATTAGTCAAACAGCATCTTTAATCTAAGAAAGTGTCATTACACTTACGATTTGTTCCTTTACATATTAAAAGTAACTTATTTCAGAAATTATTATAGAAAAAAACCCCAAAACATTTTATTGTGGAGGTCTTCAAAATGAAAGCTTTTTTCAAATTCTTTGACGTACAATGGAACACAGTTACCCACAGTTCCACAGAAATGTAAGACACCCAGTTCAGAGCAGTAGAGAACTAGGCTGCACTCAAAGCTGCTATTCTCACGTTGGAAGGAAAACCACACACATTGCCATTCCTCCAACCAGAGGAAATGAGTTAGGGCAAGGCAGAGTACCATAGGAGTCTTACTAGTAAAATGAAAAATAGGAAAGGTATTTTATCTGCTGTAGAATGAAATGGTATAAAATAACTACACCCAAGTTCAACCATAGAAGAACTATATTTCACCCGCTGTCTTTGAATTTAAAGCCAGCTGATCAAAATTTGGTACAACATTTGAACTGACATAGCAGCTTTTCTTTCAAGAAATAAGAGAATCCAATCCACCACACTGATTACTCCTAGCTGAATTCTATACATTACACAAGTTAGGGAAAAATAAACATGAGTGAACTGAGAATCTCTCAAAACCTCATTCATGCAAGTAAAATATGGGGATGGAGTAAGAAACCTTTTTTTCCCATCTGACTCAAAGGGTTACTATGCTCAAGAGTAGTAAGTCCATTTTCCTGTTAGTGATCCAAATATCTTCCTTTTATTATATGCATGCTATTTGTTTTCTGATATTCTGCCCTGCCATATTTTACATGCCTTCAACAAACAGATTTCTTATGAGCTGCTAAAGTATCAAGGCCTGAAAAACAACACTGAGGAGTGCTCCGAAGTGACACAAAAGTACTTAATATTCAAGTGTTTATTGAGGGAGAGGGAGAGGGACAGAAGGTGTGATGGGGGCTGGGAGCAAGAAGCTCCTTGTGCTATGCAATCATGAAGCTCAGTTTTGCATTAAAGGGAAAAAAGTAACACAGGAAGAACATGGAAGATGCTAGTATTCATCACTCACATCCTTTTGAAAATGGAGGTCTGAGCACTGAATACTAGAAGTTACTGGGCATGAATTAAGAGCAGTTATTCTAGTTCCCTGAAGGATATTTCCGTTCTATTTTATAAGCACAAAAGTAGTACACTTCCTATTACATATGGAGAACTGAGGAATCAACCTAGCACTCGTCACCTGACGCTCGGCATTAAATGCAAATTGTGTCTTACTGAAGACTGTTAATACAAACCAGAAAAGTGTTCTTCAGTTTCATCTACAGTGAAGCCACAAGGAAACAAAAAGTGCTCCCCAAATTTTGCTCATTTGCTTTGCTGATGTAACTCAAAATAGATAACTAATCTACTCCTGTATGAATTTGTCCCTGTTTAAAAATACAGAAATAAACACCTGTAGTTGTTCTCACAGCCCAACAGGTACACTGTCTTTAAAATGTCGTGGCTGTCCTTCCACTCAAGACATATAAAGGCGGCAAAGCAGAAAACTAGGACAAAAAGCAAAACAATGAAGCTGCCTGTTCCTGAGAATTTGACAAGGGGACATCCTGTCATACCAGATAATACAAATAAAAACTATACCTCAACAAATCTGAACCCAACTGGTTAATGTTCCTCTGACACAATGGTTTATTCTGACTTCTCATCCAAAGAAAACAGACAATAGACAGTGATCCTGGACCTTGATAAGGATTTTCAGTTAGCTACATTTACTTTCAAAATGTAATTGTTCGTAAAGCACACAAGCTCACTCACCTCACAGGGATGAAACCATCACCTACCTACACAAAAATCTTTTGCCAGCGTCGATATTTGGTCCAATATGAGTAATTACTCAACCTTGAGGAAAACCACATACTGTAACAGACTACTTTTGTTACGTGTAAAATTGATATGAAATTCCTTTAAAAAACATTTTAAATAGCATTAGTCCATAACATTTATTTTAATTTTACTACTTAGAACTACAGTACACAATGAAAAAGACATTCTGAAGCTCTGTGACCATTCATTAATTTTCTCAATTTTACAGCTAGGAATAGAAGATTAGGTTTGCTCACAAGTATTCCTACAATATTAGTTTGTCTGTACAACAGACAAATGTAACTGCTTACCTTGTCTAGATATTACTTGCACACTGAGTTGCACTGTTCCATCTGTCTTCACTCCTTGATCAAAAAGGCTTCGATCTGGGTCCAGCTTGATAAAAGCATTAAAAATTAAAAAATTAAAAATATGTATTTGTCTCATAGTTACAGTAAACTTATTCTCCTTTAAACTTTAGAAACACTTGGTGCCTGCAGCAAATTTTCTGAAGAAGTTTTTAGTTTAGTTTAGTTTTTAGACAATAGTACATAACAGAAAATATTTGATCATATTTCAAACTTGCCACTCTGTTCTGTTTAAGGTATTTTTGCCTACAGGAACATTTTTTTACCTAAAAGAAGCAATGCAATATGGGGATGTACCTTCACTACCTGGAAAATATCTTCGGTTCCTTCTCTGAGTTTTTAACACCTTCATAAAAATTTTTATCTTTATAACAACCTTCTCCTGTTGTTTCTTGAAAAGCCACAGGTGTCTGATTGTAACGTCATAAAACACATAGCTAAATGAAATGCAAAACAGTTATACTGTCTAACATGTGGCAATGCCTGTAAAAAATGGGGGGATTTCTTGAGTAATGCTTTGCTACCTCTATACCTCAATAATATAGGAACATTCTCATTTAGATTCAAAATAAGTTTAGACTTAAGAAGTTCAGCAGCAACAAATGATATGGGCTACCTCAAGAGAAAGTAGTATGGTCATCGCCCTCATTCTTCTTGCACTTGCAAGGTGGTTTCTTTACCTCACACCAAGAACTCCAAGAATATTTTGATTGTATTCACATTGAACTAGTGTGTATATATTACATGGTCTGATGTTAATAAACCTGACATGAAATTAAACTCTTAATTGCAGTTAATATTCCACATGAAGCATGAATTTCATAGACAATGAAAAAAAGGGAAAAATATGTAATACACTTCTCTATTATGAAGTTAAATCTTTCATAACCTTTCAATTTACCTGGATATCTTGCAGACAAATCTCATGTGCATCCAAGGAACACTGCAGTCTGGGTTCCAGCAACTTCTTAAGATTTCCAATGGGTTCACTGATGTCAATAGCCTGACTCACAAATTCTGCAGTGGTGTAGGTTTGCTCGACAATGCTTAAGTAGCAAATTAATATAATACATCATTACCTACATGTTAATAGAGCAGGTATAGGAAAGCTTAATAGATAAAAAGTAACACTGAGTCTGAAATCTTAATATCATGCAGTATTAGTTTGAGTACTCTTCATTTGAGTAGAGAGTCAATTACTAAATTGAATTAATTAATTTTACACTTGTGTATCTCTTCTTTCACCCTGTCACCACTAAAAAGCTCAGGTAAATCCCAAGATTCAGATCACTTCTTTCAAGAAAGTAAGCCATGGTTAGCATATTATATAGTTAACTTGCATGTAGAGTAAAGCAATTTTATTTGCTTTGCCTGGCCTGTATTTAAAAGATATTCAAGTTAAAAGCAAACACAGAAACTTAACAGACAGTGAAAATAGAAGGGAAAAAAATGCTCACATTCATACATAGCAACTTTCAACGTCTTTTCACCAGTCAGCACAAGAATAACAAGCTTAACACATAAAAGAGACAACCAGAAGGAAGTACAGTAACATGGAGCCTTGAAGGAACTATTAGTCACATGTCATGGTTGTCCCACACTAAGACAGTATTGGCACAGGCATTCGGAAATATCACTGTTATGGGACTCATGTTGCAACAATGACATTACACAGTTGGGCTCTCTTCCTTTACACAGAAGGAAACCAGAATGTACAGAGATATAGTCTGTCAGTGGCAAAAATACACAAGGAACTTAGAACAATAAGAAACTAGTAAGTGGCTTTGAATCAGTTCTCCAGAATAGGTTCTTAAAGAGCAGTTAACCTAACCAGCCTCAGTTCTTTCTACCTGTTGGAGACTGAAAAGTTATGGTTTATGGCTTAAACATCTTTATGAAAGACCTTTGCCCATTATAGCAAAAATGGGTAACAAGCGCTGCATGGAAGACCACCACACCCTGAATGGGCCTCCTGACTGAGGCCCTTGACTGCAAGTTAACAGAGATAAGATAAAGTGACTCAAGTCTGGGATGAGGTAAAAGAATACATTCACAAGAGGATTAAGCCATGCACCTTTGGGGTAGAGGCCACAGCCCCAGGTTTTTCTGCTGCCAGGCTCCCACAGATCCCTGCACCAAATGGGGGACGGAGAGGTTTTGGGTGTGCGGCATAGCCTCTGGCCAGATGCAGTGAACGCCCATCCTCCACTGGGCAGACTGGTCCAGCTGTGGGGCCTCCCTATGTGAAGGCCACATCTATGTGAGGGACAACCATGTGAGGGACAAGAGGGGGTGTCATGGTCCATCAAAGGCTGTCCCCAAAGGGGTCCCCAGACCCTGCACCAGAGCACTGCACATAATACTACAAGATGCAACAGATCCACAGTGTTGCAAGGGACAGTGCCAAACCTGTCCCCCACCCTGGGAGGTACCTGTATCTTCCCACCTGCCCAAACGTATATTTAATCCACTGGATTCTATACTTTTTAGTGGAGACCCTCACCACCAAGAAGACCAGATGGAGGGAAGCAACGCGATGTCGTTGGGACCCTTGGAAGGGTGATATGCTTGTACTTAATATTTGTCATTCTCCCTGATCCTGCCCCCCACCTCTTTTTTTATTTTCTTTTTTATTTCTTTTCTCTTTCTTTCTCTTTACCTCTTTTAATATTAAATAAAATACATCAATTTTTCGGTATCAACATCTAACCTCATTTAGTTTTAATCAACTTTTGGGGTGTGTTTCATACCTTTCTGGGTTTGATCTGTTTTATTCAGAGAATTAGTTTTCTCTTCTATGCTTAGACCGAATTGCAACACATTATCTGGTAATCTGAGCATCTATCCTACACATTAACTGATGCTCGGAGCTTCCAAACATAGTAGTGAAAATTAGAAGGGAAGCATTGGAAACTAAAAAGTAGGTTGAAGTAAATAAGTCAGAGGGTGTCCTACTTCAGTATGTATGGTGTCAATGGCCCTAACAGCAGTATAGTTGATACTGAGCATCATTTCTGCCCTGTTAAAAACAAATCATCCTGCAGAAATCCTGTATAACAGCAAAGCAAAGAACTGGAGATACAGAAAGGTTCATCTCAATTACAGAAGGATCCACTGAAGCGGAAAGGTTTGCAGCCCACACATAAGCGTATGACTACAGACATGAAAATAGGAAAAGTACTAATAATGTAGCAAGAGATAACCAAAGTTTGGGATTTAGATAACTAAGGTCGAGGAACATGACAGCACTATACTGACTTCCTACAGTGGATACATTTCAACTTCTGGAAAACCACCATTTAATTAGATAAGAAACAGAAAAACTAATTAGTTAATTAATTGCTGCCTAAGGATCCCAAATATCAAAGACAGTACATACCTTTCTTCGGTGCATTCCTGTTTCTCAGTTCCATCAATTTCAATTTCTATCAGCTCCTCTGCCTCTCTCTTAGTCATGGCTGCAATGTGTTAAGAACAGAACTATGAAAAGAAAATAATTTTTTGTGTAAGTCACAGACTAACATGACTAGACAATGTTTTGTGTCCTATCACACATTTTTTAAATCCAATACCAGAATAGCCTTTTAAAGCCAAGAATTCACCTTAAAAAAAAAATCCAAAAGCTAATACAGATTTCACAAAATATATTACTATACATGTTCTCAAACAAATGCTCTAGAAGCAAACATGGGACTATTAAGACGCTTGCACAGAGCCTGAAGCCTGATTCTCTTGGAGGCACACAAATTCATGGATTTTTTTGTTGTTGCTACAGGCCACCTATAGCAAAGCACTACCTTCCTAGCATTGGTAGAAGATGCTTATAAATTAAGCAGCATTTTATTACATGAAATGCTGCAGGAGGCAGCTAGGGAGAAGATCCATGATTTCTTCATAAGTAAATAAAGTCAACAACAAAGTGTTTGTTGACTACCCCATCTTTCCACCCAAGCCTCCCACAGGTGAACGGCTGATGACATGAGCACAATGAATGGATCTTATGAAGTCCCAAACCAAAGTAGCTTGCTAGTAATGAAAGGAAAAGCTATTCTGTGATGACATTCTCACTAACGCTGCAGATTTTCATGCCCTGTAGAACACTGGAGTCTGTTGGGAACGTAAGTGGGAAACAAAGAACTACAGCATTTGATCTGTAAAGACATATCTTGTCTGGTATTGCTGTTTTTCAGTAACCAGCACATATACTGTAAAATATAACTATATTAACTATAACTAATATTAACTATTAACTAAGTTAACTAACTATATAACTATAACTATAAAATTCCTATGATAAAAACCAAGCCAAATTATATTAGCAATGTACAAGAAATAACATCATGAACTCATAGCAAAAGAATCACGAAGTAGAAGTACAGAGGAAGAAAAACAAAAAATTGGAGAAAAAGCAAAACATGACTATTATTTAAGTATCCAAAATAGAAGAGGTCACCAAGATTTCCCTCCTGGAGTCATCCTTTCCCAGGTATTACTCTATCCCAAACTAAACAATTAGCAAGAATATCTACTGAAGACATGATAATAAGGATATGTATTAATCTTTAAAACTTCTCAGAAGTAATAGTAACCAATTATGTTTTACAGCTGCTACGTAAACTGTCTAAAGAAATTCAGACTACTCACTATTCTGTATGATCAGTTGTGAAAAAATCAAGTGCTGCATATTGTTTATTCTGTAAGAAGCTACTAAGGCTAGGAAATAAAAATCACCTTATCAATATCTCATCACTAAAGGTAAACCCAGAACCCAGTCCATATCTGGCTCTGTGTAAATCTCCAAAGGGCCAGTGTAGTGTCCACTGAACAGGGTCCCAGGAGTCCAATTTCTGTATCACTTAATCTTGCCTATTATTCCCATGATAAATGCAAAAGACTGAAACACAACTTCTGAAGAATGCAGGCAGGCTTAAATATCAGAATTCACTGACACCTGCATGGTTACAGGTGATCTGTCAGACCGTTAAAAAATACTTCAAAATTGAGATTTGACCAATGTCTCTTACTGAAAACTCCCAAACAAGCAAACTGGTATGACAGATATAGCTGGACTATATCTGCAGAAATGATTTGGCTTAACAGATACCAGCTCAACCAGTCTATTTTGAAGTAAACAAATCCCTAGACACGATTATCAGCCAACTCCTCTGAAGCACAGATACACCCATATCATTGGCCAGTGAACTAGGTAGAATTAAGACCCTTGACCAGTCATGTCTGTAAGTGTGAGAAATTTGGAAGCTCTATAAAAGGAGCTGTGGAACAATAAAGAGTGACTGTTGCTACATGATGTTCAGTGTGTAAATATTGCATCCCTGTCTCCATCAACAGCAACATCTGGTGACCTCCTGACCTGATAGCAACAAGCAGCTGTGGTATTGTGGGGAGACAGGTGAGCAGCAGGACTGCTGCGGACAGCCAGTGAGGCTGCAGAAGGTGGCAGGATAGTGCCACAGAGCTGCAGAATATTGCTGCGGAATGCGGTGGTATAATGCTGCAGAGCAGTGAGATTGCTGCAGACAGCTGGTGAGGCTGTGAAAGGCAGTGGGATAGTGCCACACGGCAGTGAGATTGCAGTGAACAGCCGGTGAGATTGCAGAAGGTGGTAGGATAGTGCTGTGGGCAGCGGAATTGCCACTAAGTCCCGGTGGGGCAGCGGAATATTGCTGCGGAAGGTGGCAGAGTGAGCCATGTGGGTCTAGACCTCCCCTCGTGGAATAGGGATGTTGCTGGGAACATGGGAGCAGGGGGCTCGACACCAGCAAATCTCTCTCTGAAGGTATGGACCTCCTTAAGGAGAGAGGGATAAAACACGATGAGTGGGCTCTTCTAGCCCTGCTGATGTGAAAGCCCCTGGAGGGAGCCCAGCAAGTGAAAAGCAGCAGCAGAGGCAGAAGTGGGAGGCATGTGGGGGCATGGTGCCGTGGGGGCAGTAGCGATCAGGCTGTCCCAAAAACATGGCACCAGCCGCATGGCACAGCTGCCGCATGGCAGCGGGGAGTGGGCCACCCTCTTGGCAGGCCTGCTGGGACATCAGTGGCTCTGCATAAGCACAGTAAAGAAGTAAACCAAGGAACTTAGCAGTGCTGGCCAACAAAGGCAGCGCTGAGCTCCTACCCCACACACACAGCAGTGTGTGCCTGGTGAAGCATGACCCTCCTCAAATATGTGAGCAGAGCACCACTGCCACTCCGCCCACCACTGCTTTGACACTACTAAAGCTTTCATACCCTGCAAACCCTGATAAGCTAATTCTAAATAAAGGAAAAGGTTGGGCTAGTTAAACAGTCTCTTCCCTAAGAGGGACGACTGCAGCATTTCCATGTGCTTAACTTGAAACTGATTCATATACACATCTTTGTTAGCTAGGTCTCCTGCAGTTACTATGAAGGTATTAGGCCAGTGTTAAAAATACGAACTACAACTTGGCTAATATGTTTTGAAGTTTATAGTACAATGCTTGTTGGTTTTGCTTTTGAGCACTCTACAGGCATCATGTTTGTTCCATCAACCTGAAAAACTAAACCCACTGTTTTGAATTCAAACTGTCAATTGCTGTCAGGAGTGTTTGCAGCTGGGAGCTAAACTTGTTTCTCACAACTAATTTGTAGACATTTTCTGCCTTTATTATTCAAATAGCAATTCCTACATGATTTAAAGAGTCAGTACTGATATTATGCCAATGTTACCACTGTCCCAAACCTTCATTTATAATTACTTTTATGAATAGATGCTCCTGTAATAATTCTAATTGTATGCTATCCCTTCAAGCAGAAATTAACTGATGTGTTTTTTCAAAGTACCTTCCAAAGAAAATAAAATATTACGGTATCTCTTTTCCTCTTTCAAACATCTTACCATTTCAGTTATGGGATTTCAAAATCTAAAATAAGTTTTGTTCTGAGTCACTTAAAAATTATGCAACAATATAAAGCTCTAAAGCTTAAAAGCAATGCCGTTGCCCCATACTGTGGGGTTGTAAAAACCTTTGTTAAAAGAAAAAATTAAGCTTTAATCATACTGTTATTTTTAATGTGTTTAGATTCTAATTTCTCTGCTCGGAAACTCTTTACCCTTAAGGAGCCACTGCAGCCCTTTTCTGTGCTAGAGGCTTCACACCAGCACTCATGGGGGCAAGTGAGCAGCACCCCAGAGGTATTCACTTAGACTTCATTACCTTACAGTGTTAAAAGAGATTTTCTTGGTGAGAAATAAAGATACCTCTATTCCAACCATATTATCCATTCACAGTCCAGCCCTTTTGCTGAGTCAACACCAAAAGAACTAACATTTCACAGTTATAGATCTTCTTTCCACACTTTGTAACACAGCTATCCTGTGTTACAAAGATACTCCTCTCATTCAGTACAGGACTGCAGATGTCATCTCTGGGGAAACAAACAGCTGAGAGCGAAGCAGTGGTGTGCTATGACACAAGAATCCCTGTCTAACATGCCAGGAATCACAACCGACCATCAGGTTCACAACTGCAACACATCATAGCCAAATTACAAGCCACAATTCTCCTAGGCACCTGTTTGGAGATATGCACAGCCCAACCAGTAATGATAACAGATTGTATCCATCATGCAGTATCCACAAGACAGCTAGGTCCTGAACCAAAACCTTGTGAATTTTTAATAATGGGAGTGAGCAGAATTCATGCCGAAAGGTTTTATGTTTTGTAAACTGTACTGTCTGTAATATCCTCCTAAGAAATCACTGTTTTAGTGATCTGTCCTGACCCCCCGTGTTTCTTACCTAAAGGACTAATCAAGTGCAAGCTTTTTTCCTACCAGTCATGCAGTGACACATCTTTCATTGCTTGGACAATTCAGATCAGCCATGGGCGGCCGCATCTCACCTGTGTCCTAAAGCATCTCTGGAAGACCATCACCCTTGCAGGCCTGATCAATACTGATGCTGACATCACTCTGATATTGAAAAATCAATGGTCACAAGATTGGACCATCATACCCATGCTGGATCAGCCAGCAGGTATTGGAGGTCACTGTTACAGCTTTCACAGCTTACACCCTGTCACTTTTGTGGGACCAGAGGGTGGCATCGCTATCACCAAGATATTTATAGTTATAGTCCTTTGGGGAAGGGACATTCTATCACAATGGGGTCTTAAAATAGAAACAAATTGTTAATATGGGCTGTAGATGAGAATGACACCTTAAAACTTACATGGACCTCTAACACACCTATTTGGGAAAATCAGTGGTCCCTACCAGCAGAAAAACTTGCCACTCTGGAACAATTAGTACAAGAACAATTAGGCAAAGGACATCTAGCTCCAACTACCAGCCCTTGGAACACTCCAGTTTTTATAATCAGAAAGCCAAACAGTGGAAAATGGAGGTTGTTAAATGATCTCAGAAAAATAAAGAAGTTATTGTAGAGATGGGCTTGTTGCAAACACGTTTACCTTCACCAGGTATGATTCCTAAAGATTGGACATTAACTGTTATTGATTTAAAAGACTGTTTCTTCAATATTAGTCTGCATCCTGATGACGCACAACTGTTTGCCTTTTCTATTCCATCTATTAACCATTGGAAAGTTTCGCTGCAAGGCATGAGTAACTCGCTGACTATCTGCCAATGGTATGTTGCAGAAATACTTTCTCCAGTTTGTGCACAACATCCAAATCCCCTCACACTGGATGACATGGATGATATCTTAGTAGCAGCTGAAGATGAAGCATCCATGCACGAAACACCACACCGGGTCATCTCAGCAGCGCAGGAGGCAGAATTCACTGTAGCCAAGGAAAAAATACAGCAGCTTCCTCCATGGAAGTACTCAGGATACAAGATTACAGAACAGACCATCTTCAACTGAGAGACAATCCAAAAACACTTAATGAAATGCAGAAACTCGTAGGAACTATCAATTGGATCAGACCTCTGCTAGGAATTACAAATAAGGATCTAACCCCTTTATGTGACTTATTAAAAGGAGACACAGTGTTAAATTCACCGTGAGAACTCACCAAAGAAGCTCAAAATGCCTCAGAAGAAGTGCTACAAGCCATTCAATTGCATCAGGCACACCATTATAATCCTAACCTATCCTTTTTGTTTGCAGTTTTAGGAGAAAGTCCCCAACTTCATGGGTTGATTTTCCAGTGGGATCTGGAGAAGGACTATCTGGTAATACTAGAATGGGTCTTTCTGTCCCAACAAATGGATAAAAATATAACAACCTGCCCTGAAATTATGTCTCAGCTCATAATGAAAGCCCGACCTTGAATGTTTTCTCTTTCAGGCAAAGATTTTGCAGAAATATTTTTGTCAGTCAAATCTATGTGTTTAGAATTGTTAATTCAAAATTCAGAAGTTTTGCAAATTGCCCTTGCAAATTTTGTAGGAAAAATCTCAGTTCATTACCCTAAACATAAGTTATTAAATTCACCTTTAAAATTAATTCAGAAACCTCTAAGGAGACATACACCCCTAGAGGCAATCACCTTTTTTACAGATGGCTCAGAGAAATCTCAGAAAGCTCAGAGAAATCTCAGAAATCTGTAATCACCTGGCTGAATCCAGACATCAAGAAAGTAGAAGGCTCCACCCAGATTGTGGAGCTAGCAGCTGTTGTACCTGCATTTTCTAAGCTGGTGTTTCTTTTTAACTTGGTAACAGATTCCTTTTATGTTGCAGTTGTGGTGGAAAGAGCAGAGGGATCTCTGCTCAAAGAAGTTTCAAATGATCAGTTAAACAGTTTACTTAAAAAATCTAATCTTTTCTTTCTTCTTGGCGGCAACCTTATTTTATCACACACATTAGATCACACACTGTCCTCACAGATTTCATAGCAGAGGGCAATGCAATGGCAGACCTTCTGGCAATGACAATAAAGAACACACTGCCAAATGTTATTGAACAAGCTTGAATAAGCCATGCATTCTTTCACCAAAATGCATCAGCCCTGGTAAAATTATTTAACATCTCTCAAAATCAAGCTAAAGCAATAGTCCAATCACGTCCAGACTGCCAAAAACTAGCCATCCCAACAATAGCAATAGGGGTAAACCCCCGAGTTTTAAATAGTCTACAGATATGACAAACAGATGTAACACAATTTGGAAAATTCAAACACATATTTCTGTCTACAGACATGTTTTCAGGAGCCATTTATGCTTCAGCACATGACGGAGAAAGCACCAAAGATGCAATTAAACATTTCCTACAGGCATTCTCCTCCCTAGGCATCCCTCAGGAAATCAAAACAGACAATGGACCAGCTTACATTTCTCACAAATGCCAGCAGTTTTTCAACATGAGGGGGATCAAACACACTACAGGAATACCTCATTCATCCACAGGCCAATCTATTAGTAGACAGAGCACACAGATAACTGAAAATACTCCTGGAAAGACAAAAAGGAGGAACAAAAGTGCTCTCTACAGTAGAAAGGTTGAACAAAGCTATATATGTCTTTAACTTCTTAAATAATTCTTTTATGGAACAGACATCCCCAATTTTCAGACACTTTAGTAACACTGCTCAAGCGAAGCTCAAGGAACAGCTGCCAGTGTTCACAAAAGATCCTGAAACAGGACAAGTTTCAGGGCCCTATCCTCTTATTACATGGGGGAGCGGTTTTGCATGTGTTTCCACAGGGGCAGGCCCTAAACGGATCCCTGCAAAAAATATCAAGCCTCAACTGCAGCAGATGAAATAGCAGCAGAACACACCGGAAGAAGAACACGCAAAGGACACTGAGTGACCGCAGACCACGGCTTCAAAAGGACTCCTACACCTTGACACAAATCAACAGTATGGACACTGGAACATTTTCAAAGCAGAGATTGAGTTTTCATGTTTGCACTAGTTAAAGATTACTCAGCAGAGTATTCTTTGCATTGAGAAAGTTTTATAAGCTACTGCTGTTAAAAAAGTTTAAAGGTTCTGTTAGTCCCAGTTCTATACGAAGAAGAGAATATAGTTCACTTGAAAACATCTCACCAGACTAAACACCAAATTATAGTTCCAAAGCAACAAGAGACTGAATTTTAATCTTAAAAAAAAAATCCTTGAAATAATTGGCTGGAAAAGAAGAAAGGGTAACAAATTCAAAATAATTTAATCCATAAAAAACTACAGTTGAGTTATAGAACTGAATTATAAAGCAATAATAAGTTATTAGCACAAAGGGTTAGAATTTTTTCAAGGTAACTATTTTTCTTTTTTTCTCTTTTTTGTACTAAAATTAAAAAGGATGAGATGTTGCAGGGCACCCCCACACCCAAGCAGATGTTCCCATATTAGTGTCTTGGGTTATGGAAGCAAAAAATTGTATTCTATTTTTATCTCCTGAAAGCAGTTGGGGAAATGTTTTGACTTTATTTTTTGCTACTCCGGGGGAAGGGGGGTAGATGCCTTTCTGATAATGGCTCAGCTATTAAAACCGGGTGGGGTATTGTTTCTTATCTCTTTCACCACCCATCCTCCCTCCAGGGGGATATTTTCTGCTAATGGGCCATTAAGGCCCACCAATCACATGACACATTACATCATTCCATTGTGAGATGCTCCACCCAGTAGTGGGGGCTCCAGGGTCCCTACCTAGATAAAAACTGAGACTCAGAACCTCAGACAGCCTGTTTTCCACTGGACTCCAGAGGAAGATCAGACTCATCAGATTCATCTCAGCATCACTGGACCCTTCTTCAACGGGATCATCTACTCCAACAGAGCCACATCTGTTTCTCCAGGAGGACTGCTTCCAAGCACCCTGACCAACAGGGTGTCAGGTTGTGTCCCTGACTCTGTCAGGGTTTTCTGGGTTTGTTTGTTTGTTTGTTGTTTACTTGTCTTTTTTTGTACTATTACATTGGTATTTCTAACATTCCTAGTAAAAGAACTGCTATTCCTACATCTTTGCCTGAAAGCCCTTAACTGTAAAATTATAATAATTCAGAGGGAGGGGGGTTTACATTCTCCATTCTAAGGAAACTCCAGCTTTCCCTAGCGAATACCTGTCTTCTAAACCAAGACAGATGGACTGAGCGAAGTAGTTGTGATTCTTGTGATCCCATAAGATGCTTCAAAAGAGAGAGTGATGAGAATCCATTTGTACCAGTCAAGAAGTGAGAAGACATTTCTGTTCCCTGAGATGAGGAATTCCTTTGCCTGTGGAGTTGTTCATCTTTAAAAACTGAAACCCCAGTATGCATGAGTCCATGACCCATAAGCAGCTTGGGAAACACTGCTAATGGGAGGGAACTTCACAGAAGCAGGTTTCCCCAGGCGGCTGTTTTTGTGACAGTTAAAACCCACAAGAGAACTGTTATGGGTTGTCAGTGGGGGAAGTTCCATGGTAAACTAAGAGAGACTCCTCTCCCTAAAGAACTGATGAAAGACTTTTTTTAAATGGTGAAAATGACTGAAAATCACAGGTTTTGTGTTTTATGTTGTTTGTGGGAAAGTGAAGAGTTTGTGAACAAGGAAGAGTGTTCTGAAAGTTTCACTTTGATTCTCATTTTTCGTTCTTTTGGTGTGTGTTAATAAATCTATCTTTGTACCTTTAAGTTGTGCCTGCTTGCTTTTCTCCTAATCCTATCGCACAGCAGAAAAGACACTTTAACCACTACACTAAATTTGGCCAACAGAGATAGGCAAATGTGAAACCACTACATATTTGGTGTTTCTGCCTGGTTATGAACAAAACTATTACAGCTTGTCAAGTAAAATTATATGTGTCATCATGCTGCCCTGTCATTTTATATGCAAAGGGCCCTTGCAGGTGAGATAACAGAGAACACTTTGCATTTTTATTAAACTGAGAAGGGGTAACTATGACAAATATAGCTGGACTATAACTGCAGAAATGATTTGGCTTAACAGATACCAGCTCAACTAGCCTAGCTCAAAGTAAACAAATCCCTAGACATGATACCTCAGCCAACTCCTCTGAAGCACAGATACACCCATATCAGTGAACTAGGCGGAGTTAAGACCCTTGACCAATCATGTCTGTAAGTGTGAGAAATTTGGAAGTTCTATAAAAGGAGCCGTGGAACAATAAAGAGTGGCTGTTGCTACATGATCTCCAGTGTGTTAATGTGGTGTTCCTGTCTCTGCCAACAGCGACAAACTGGTATTATAAAAAAGGGGTGAATATCTTTTCTGTATTAGCAATCAGATTAAAAACACAAAACAAAGGTAAATTGTCTTTTCTTTGTGATGGAGTTTGCCATTAAGGTCACAAAGGGGTTAGGCTGGGATTTCTGTTCTTTGACATATTCATATGTTATTTAGTGAAAAAACAGTGCAAATTTACAGAAAGAACTCACCATCCTGATAGATTTCTGGCAGAAAATATTCAATACAGCTAAATGCAGAGTGATAAAATATTACTGCCCATAGTAACAGTACAAAATTAGGTAAGGAATTTAAAAGTCCCTATGGATTGGACTCCAAAAAGCAGCTGCACTAGTAACTGTTCACTCTCTCTTTCAAAGGCAATTCATGGCTGAATCTCTCAGGCTTTGTTATATTTTTAGATCTCTGGAGGGGCAGGAAAGATGAACCCAGGCACAAAGAGCAGGTGCACATAGAGGAAGTACACAAAGAGGAAGAAAGATGGTTCTGCTGAGCACAGATACAAAGAAGAGTGATGGGTACAAAAAATAACAACATAATGTAAATACATTAACTCATTAAAGTTCTATGAACCCTAGGGTTCATTAACTCATTAGGGTTCTATGAACCCTAAACGGAAAAATTATTCAGTCTTCCCTATATTAGCATAAAGAGACTTCTTACAATATATACATTTCACATGAAGTCTAGCAGTTTGTTCCTACAGGATGATGCAGAGGTCAAAAGTGAACATAGGTTCATTCTGCCTGATCCTTCCCTGAGAGACAAGAAGACTTAAAGAGCCTGGCTCGCCTGGAGGGTTCATTTGGCAGGAATGTTACAACAGCAGCATTTGTTCAAATGAGCATAAAAACGGTGGTTGATTTCTGGAAGACTCAGCCTACTGAATTCTGCTTATTTCTACTTTTTCCTTCAACCTAACAAGCCCTAAGACTTATCTATTAGCAAAGAAGAAATCTGCCCTCCACTAATGTACAAGAAGGCACCTGTCAACAGAGCCTTCTTCCCTTGTATGACAGCCCAGAGCTACTCCAGTGTCTTTCACAGTAATAAGAGTAGTCACTTTGTTTTGTTTATGATCTGTCTTTTCCCTAGAACACAAGGAGTTAAGCAAGGAATGAGCCCACTGTGAAATAGGCACAAACTCTCTGAGTAGAATTATGTTCACTATCCTAACAAGTAATTGTGAAATGGGGTCCAGTTCTGGAGCTCATACACATAATCAGCTGATACTGAAGCCCAGTCACTGGAGTTACCTGTGCCCCAGAGAAGCTTTGGTGTGTGGAGCACCAGTCACTGGAGTTACCTGTGCCCCAGAGAAGCTTTGGTGTGTGGAGCACGTGGTTCCTAACCATCCATATTATCCAAATTATAAATACCAACACAAAGCAGGTAACAAAGCAGATAGCCTGTCTTTTTAGAACTCATGAGCCAGTTCAGTTTTATGATGGAGATAGTGGAGCACTGAACAGGGTGGGGGAAAATCACACCAGATTCGATGTGTTTAACTTCCCTATCAACAGCTTGAAGTGAGAAAATAAAACCAAAATGGGAGCCATGGCTGTGCAGCATGTACCTGGCCAAACATTAGGAAGCAAACTATGCAAGATCACAAGATCAACTAGGTTGAAAAAGACCTTTAAGATCATCATGACTGAACACCATGTCAACTAGACCATGGCACTGAGTGCCACATCCAGTCTTTCCTTTAGCATCTCCAGGGATGGTGATTCCATCACCTCCCTTCGCTGCCTGTTCCAACATCTAATCACCCTTTCGGTGTCCACCCTCTTAGTGTCCAGACTAAACTTCCCTGGCACAGCTTAAGACTCTTATTACTGGTTTGTTGAGGAGCAGAGCCCGACTCCCCACCTGGCTGCAATCTCCTGTCTGGGAACTGTAAAGAGAGATAGGGTCCCCCTCGGGCCTCTTTTTACCCGGGATGAGACGCCCCGCCCAGCTCCTCCTCATCAGACTTGTGCTCTAGACCCTTTCCCAGCTCCACTGCCTTCCTCTCGACTTGCTCCAGCCCCTCTACATCCTTCGCGGAAAGAGGGGCCCAGAACTACACACATCAATTCAGGAGATGCAATAGGAGAACCAAAAGAAGCCACATCCTGTTACATTTGCATCCAAAACAAGGTTTTTACATGCGGAGATAAATTTTCACGCGTTGGGGAGGCCTCGTGAGCCCCGCGGCGGGAGCACTCGATCCCGGGGCCCCTTCCCCGCGACTGCTGAGGCGTCAACTCCCCCTGGGCCCCGCTTCCCGTGGCGCCTCCGTGTCGTTGTTTGAACCCGAAACGGAAATGGGATCGCGGAGCCGTCGAGGCAGAAACGGAAACAAAACACGGGCCGAGCCGCGCTCACCCGTCGCCACCGTCCGCCCTCCGCTGCACCGACACGTCCCGCCGTCTGTCTGCGTTCGGGAACTCCCCCAGCTCCGCGTCCAGCAGCGGGTTGCGCCAGGATCGGGAAGGCGCGCAGGCCCAGCGCGGGGAAAGCGCGCGACACCGCCGCGCCCCAGCACGNCTGGTGGTTCCCGGCGTGCTTCGCGAGGGCGGCGGGGCCGAGCAGAGGCGGTGTTTCGGCCAAGGTGACTCGGGGGAGCTTTACTGCGTTGAAATTGTCACCTTTTTTTTCTACTTAAACAACGCGAAGAGTGGAATTCACCATTTGTCTGGGTTGTTCTGTCGCGGTTCCGTAGCGAACGGGCGGGGAGCTACACCCGTGGGATCACGGTGCGCTCGGGTTCAATGGGTGCTGGAATTTCCTCTCCCCTGTTTTAAATAACCCTTGAATACCTCTCTGCTTTAAACTTCAGCTCCAAAGTACATTTTTCTTCCCTTATGCATTTATCTTAATAACATCTTAAAAAACGAAATATCTTTTAAATACTTTTCTGGTTTCCGCTCCAAACTATTTTTTCCTGCTCTTTTATGCATTTATATCGCTGTGACTAATTTATTTCTGCTTTGGTGTTTTGTTAATGGTTCAGCAGTGCCATCATGATCCTGCGACAGATCTTGCGGCTTTCCTCCCTTTTCCACTCCTCTGTGTCCATTCATATGCGTAGGAACATTGGGCTCTCTGCAGTTGTGTTCAACAAGACAAAAGAACTGGACCCGGTTCAGAAGCTCTTCTTGGACAAGATCAGAGAGTACAACATGAAGAGCAAGTAAGTAAAGGAAACTGTCTTAATGAGGGGGTTGATGGCAAAAGGGGAAAATCTGTTCATTTTTACATTAAAACATCAGACATGAAGTGTTTGATTTTTGACAATTTGATAGTTTTGTAGACTAGTCTGTAAATATTTAAAGTATGTTTTCCTGCAACACTTAGCGATTGTTTCACTAGCGGGAGAGCTTGTTCTTGCATATCTAATAGAAATTACAATTGTTTTCCCCTTAAAAAAGAAAAAATCTAATGTCATTCTTCTTGAGCAGTTAAGGCACACAATTAAGGTCTTTTGCATACATTTTGCATGAATGTACTGGTATGTTAATTTTTACCTATTTACATGCTCTATAAATAGGGGCAAAAAAAGCCAATCAAACCCTTTCTTTCTTTTTTGTTTTGGCTGGGGAAAAGAGTTGTTCTGTAGTCTTGTTTCCAGAAGCTGAAAAGAAATAGCCTCCAAAAGCAAGTGAGAATTAATGGAATTATCAAGATGGTTCATTTAACATCTTCTGTTAATAAGCAGTTCCTTCAAATGGAATCTTAGATTCTTGTAATGTGTGAATGAACTACTGACCAGGAAACTAAAATTATAGTAATTCTCTATAATTTATTCTTGGGAAATATTTCTGGGAAGGAATTAAGATGCTTCTTAGCTCTACTGCTGGAAGATGGGTGTATCCTTATCTACAAACCCATTTGTGTAGGGAGGCAGATATTTGGTGGTTTTACCCATTCTAAGCGTGGATCTTGTGGTGGTACAACTGAGTGCTGGCAGTCTAGAGAGTTAATATTTTAGTTATCTGATGTTTGAATCCCAAGATGCTCCTGTCATGGTGGGGTTTTTTTGCTTCTTCAGCATTCAAAGTGGGTTCTCTTGGTAAGAACAGTTAAGCTTTACTAACTGAGATAACCACTTCAGAGGTAGAAGAGATGCAAATCACAATGTTGTTAGGAATTCACGCCTGGAATAAAAAAACCTAAAAGCCCTGAGAGCCTCCATACTTATCAGTGTTTTTGCCTCATAAGACCACCTTTTGTCTCAAAAGGCTTGGATTTTCATCCTTGATAGCTGGATTTTCATCACTGCTAGCAGAAAACCTTTCCTTTACCCTGAGAATCTTGTTTATATGTAAGGTAAGGAAGCCCTAAGGTGTCATATCTTGAGTTTTGGAAATACTTTAAATTACTTCCTTTGGTTGGTTGTTGAAAAGGTTTTAATTCATAAATTGGCTTGAAAATGTAGAATTTTCCATGTGAAATGTTAGAACAGAGTTGTTAATCACAGCTTTTAATGTTTATTAGGCAAGCTGGAGGGCCTGTTGATGCAGGACCCGACTTTCAAAAAGATATGAATGAATCCCTTGCAAGACTCCAACGGGCATATGGTGAGGGAGATCTCACCAAGTTTCCAGAATTTAAATTTGAGGGTGAGTTAATAGTCTTACTGAATTCTTATTGCAAATAAACACATGTTCACTCTCAAGGGTTTTTTTTTAATTTCCCTTTAGTTTATATTTGTACCATTAATTTTGTGTAAAATGCCCTCTGGGAATCTTATGCACATTTCACATCTGTTTCCATGTGACTCCTATTTTGATTATTTGCCTTTTCCACCACAGATGTGGTCTTCCTTATACTAATGATTAACAAAACTTGCAGTCAGATCACACTAACTTAATTGTCCTTCAGACACCCTGATAAAAGAGCTCAAATAGTAAGAGCCTACAGTCTGTATTTTTCTCATATTTCCAAAGAGAATAGCAGACTATAATGTGAATATCAGTTGGTCTTAACATCATCTAAACTGTGCCTTTTTTAATATTGTAAGCTCCTTGGGAAAGCCACTGATTTCAGAAAATTAACATAGGACTTAACTTTCTTATTTATGAATATTTTGTGGCTAAATTACATTGAACCTTTATCTTCAGTTATTTGAATATCAGACTTCTGTTTGATTGCTCTAAGTTTGTTTTAGCCTGGAAGGGAAAGGGTAGACAGCATGAGGCTTGGTTGGTATCTGGCAGCCAGCCAAGGCCACTCAGCATAGTCAGCAACTTGTAGTTCTGATCAGACTGTCTGAGATTCTAATTTAGACTAGGAACACACCTAAAAATGTTTCGGGTTTTGCTAGTATTTCAGTTGGGTAAAGTTGGTCTCAGGTTGTTACTGGTGCAGATAAACCAGAATACCTGTAAAGTAGGACTTATGGTTTTTCTTTTTTTTTATTTTCCCACAATTTTAGGGATGTAGTTTCTCTATATTTCTATGTCGTGTGAAACTATGCATGTTAAAATTTTACTTGTTTTTGTAAGGAAAAGAATTTGTGTGACCATAGGAACGGAGCAAAGCACAGACACAACATGACTATGTTCTTTTGCCATGGTTGCCTATTCTTGATCTAATTTCAATTAGGTTTCAAATTGTAATTATATGTGTAGGAACTTCAATTTTTTTTTACCTTAGGGATGCTTGCTATAAGATGAGCCTTGCCTCTCAGACTTTGTATTAAAAACAGCAAGCATTAGTAGCCCAGGTGCTCAAAGCCCTAACTTTTCTGAGCATGTACCTTTGACATCAAGAGTTCCTTGGTCAGTGTTTGCATGTGGAGAGTATCTTGCTGAGTCTAGTTGAAATTGTGTGCTCCTCTCTGTTACTATACAATGATAATACACTAATTAGAGGGAGAGAAGAGCTTGATTACTTGTTCTTGTATCAGAGCTATGTTGGAAATACTTGTCCAGTAACATTCTGTGTGATTTCTTCAGTTTCTCTGCTGTCTCCTCCCCTATCCCAGTTGTTGCTAAAAGCTGTTTTGGCAGAACATTACTGAGGCTTAGCCTTTATATATTACTCCCGCAAGGTGAAAAAGACCTGTCTCCAGCCTAGTTACTGTATACTGCTACCCACATTTAATCAGAAAGTGGGGGTGTAGACTGCAATGTACTGCTTTAGCTTGCCAACGTAATGGTTAGTTTTCTTTGAATTACAAATTAATTGTGGTGCTTCAAGATGGAAGAGACTAATAGGAATTTTCTCTCTCCCATTTCTCTTGTAGAGCCCAAGTTTGAGGAGACTCCAAAGTGATCTCTGCAGCTTGTAGACCGAACAGCAGTGTACAGCCATGGAGTTGCTGAACATGGCACCAGTTGTGATTTAATAAATGTAGTGCTTCAGTTTGGTTTCAGTGGTGTGAAGAAGCTCTTAACTGCATGGTGAGCATAGCTAGCTGTGATCATCAACCCTTACATGACGGAGGCAGCTGAGTAGTGATGCTCAGTGTTTACTGCAAAACTCCTTTGTGTGCTATGCTTTAATGCTTAGCTATTATAACACTTGTAATGATATACCAGGAAGCAACTACTGGTTCTATTGAGTTTAGCAAAAAAAACTTCTGCAGAAAAAAAACTCCATGAATCTTAAGTCTGTAGCAAACCCCTACAGTAGTGATGGAGCTGCACAGCCAAAAGCATAGGCACAAATGCTCTAATTCTACACTGCATCAGTGAACACAAAGGTGATTAACTTAATCTTCCAGAAGAAACTGAAATCTGCTAAAGAGGTTATAAGGTGTGAATTTCTGCGACTGAACTATTGACAAAAACACTTCAGCTTTGGAGGAGCTATTTATTCATAATAATTATTATCTGAGAAGCTACATAAACACCTCAACAGAGTCTACGTACTGCAGTTTGAATTGTATTGACATGATTTTTCTTCAGAATGAAACTACATACAGTCTACAGAGAGACTTCCACATTAAACACTAAAGCACTGCTTGAGCTTTAATTACAGGAAGATTTATTTGGTCAGCATACTGAGCTTATTTCTGCACAGCTACACACTTTGAAATTGTATCAGGTTTGCAAAATCATCTCTAAGCACTAGTAAATCAGAATTGCAGGAGAAATTGAGCCCTTGACAGTGGTTGAGACACGAGTAGTGAGGTCATGTGTGAAAGTTACTTGAATAGATTGTTTCAAGCTGCAAGAGTGAATCTTGTATTGCTGTATGTACATATGAACAAAGAAGCTTTCACACACAACTAAATTGAATATACAAGCTAATTCGTCTTTAGTTTTTTTGGGGGGGGATATTTTTTTTTGAAATGCCATCACAGCTAGATTGACTAAATATTGGCAGTTTCTATTTTCAGCATGTAAGACATGGGAACTATTTACAGAGCAGAGGTCAAAAGATCCCTTGGTGGTGTGGTTTAACCCCAGCTGGCAACTAAGCCTCTGGCTCACTCCCTGCCTCCTCCCCCTAGTGTAGGGAAGGGAATTGGAAACAAAACTCATGGGTTGAGATAAGACAGTTAAATAATTGAACTGAAGTAATAATAAGGGAAAGAGAGAGAGAGAGAGAGAAAACCTGAGAAGCACAAGTGATGCACAGTCCAAGTGCTCATCACCACTTGCTGACCGATGCCCAGTCAGTTCCCCAGCAGCAAATGGCCCCTCCCAGCCAACTTCCCCCCAGTTTATACATTGGGCATGATGTTCTATATCCCTTTGGCCAGTTCAGGTCAGGGTCCTGGCCTTGTTCCCTCATGACTTGAGTACCTTCTCACTGGCAGAGCATCAGACACTGAAAAGGGTAAGTCCTGCTGAGCAACAACTGAAACAGTGGGTTATTCACATTATTCTCATACTCATTTAAAAAAACAGCTCTGTACCAGCTACTAGGAAGAACATTTTCCAGCTGAAACCAGAAAAGTACCAGCTGCTTATTCCATACCATTTATGTCATGCCACATCCTACACTTTGCAATACACCACTACCTTTCCCATCTTATAGATGGACACACAGATACCATTTCCTTAATCTATAGACAATCCCCATAGAAGTCTATTCAATTCA
Organism: Hylia prasina; assembly: GCA_013397195.1. Taxonomy (NCBI): domain Eukaryota; kingdom Metazoa; phylum Chordata; class Aves; order Passeriformes; family Sylviidae; genus Hylia; species Hylia prasina. Next base: position 45,623 of record VYXD01004534.1, read on the forward strand.
TTTAGTCCATGACTTTTGGCTTACAGTTTCTCAGGGCAGGAAAGAGGGTGTCGGGTGTTAGACTGTTGCATGTTAAACCCAGTTCTGATTCTATCACTGCTCTGCTTGTCCAGTTACATCGAAGTTTATTCTTAATGTGGCAGTTGAAGGGGAGTTGGGTTCAGATCCCCAAAGCTGTAGGGATGGAGACAGGCACCATGAGGTCCGAAATGTCAGACACGCAGCTGACATAGAAGTGCTAATACACAACATTATACAGCAATTGACACACTGTTCACTGGCTATTCAATTAAATCTGTTCCATGCACAAACCAGACTTGCCCATCCTCCTGTCTTACCAAGTGTGCCCAGGTCCTTGAGGAAAAACAATCTCAGACATGAGTTTGCCTTTGCCCAAGGCAGGAATAACCCAGACTGTCTTCCGCAGCACATTTTTCATGTGCACTATAGGAACTTTATTCCCTTCTACAGTAAAAGTTTTGATTGGGCAGGGCCAGCCCACTTGGCAGATCCTCTAGTGCTCACTCACCAGGTCACCAGGGCACCACTGCCTTTGCCAGCATGCATCCCCAATGTTTGAAGGTCCTGCCCATTGCTCTCAGTGTAGTCTACCAATCCATTGGATCATTTGGTATTCTCAGCTCATGCATGATAAAATACACCTACTAAATGCCATGTTCTTTGCCCCAAGCATCTGTAAGTGTTTTCCACGTATTTCTAGTTTAATCTGTTCAAAGGCTTGGTATTGCTCAGGGCCCCATGCAAAATCATTCTTCTGAGTCACTTAATAAAGAGGGCTTACAATCAGACTAGTTTGGAATATGCATTTTCAAAAACCCCACAGCATCTAAGAGAGTTTACTTTTTGAAGAAATGGATTAGAATTTCTTTCCATAGGATCAGGAGTAAATTCAGCCCTTCCATTCTGCCTGGGAAACCATCCACTGGAGACAGGAGTAGCAGCTTTCCTGGAAGAACCCCCATTTGGGACCGTTTTCCTTACAATTCATACACCCATGTCTCTAGGGTCAAGGTAGGTCTTCCATTCCAATTCTTCATGCCCTCTCTGTGGTCTCTCAGCTAAACCCACAGGTTTTACACATCCTATGGTGTGTACCTTCCCTATCCTCTTGAGCCAATGCTCAATTACCATGGGTCTGTAGAGGTGGAGAATAGAACATATCCTCTTTGAACTGCTGAAACTCCTAGCACAGTTTATCTGATAGCTTCTCTACAGATGAGATGAGAGAGGAAGAGAAGTTGTCTTCAAATTCCTGGAGATGGCAAGCCACTGCACCCACAGATGGTTGTATGATGTCTTTCCAGATTAATGCTGCAAGTGGGTTGGTGTGTACTCTTGGTACACTCTGCAGACTTCCACCACATGGGTCATGTGCAGGGGAATTGGTCTGGATCTGTGGGAACCTTGTGTTTTCCAGGTCAAAATAAATAATCTCTAGCACGGCTAATTCCCTCAAGTATTGGCTATGTTTCTACTTGCATGGTGACATGTAACATCTTTCTTGTAAGGATACCTTCATGTTTGACAGGAGGTGCTTCCAGAGGCTGAGGACTTGTGTCTCTCATGGAATCACCTTGTCAATGCTTGCTTTCTTAGAAAATTATTCTTACCCTCTAATTCCAGTCTGTTAGCCCCATTATCCCAGCATCAGGCAGCCAGGTGGTAGTACACTCATCAGGACAAGAGCTAAATATTTATGTATATCCCGCAGCTCACTCAGGAATAAGCATTGAGTGGTTGCCTGTTGCTGGCCTGTCACTGAAGTTTGTGTAGGCACAGTATGTGTTGATGGGGTTTCGGTAGCCACAGATTGTTTCTTAACCCCAAAGAAGGCCTGACCCATATGCAACAACATACTGATTGTAATCATCCTGGAGGGGAAGGAAGGTTTTTTCCCCATGGGTTGGCTCTCTGAGGGTAAAAGGCAGTAGGTGTAACTGTGGATAGTTTCCACCAGATGGCTTCTAAAGGACGGCAGGGACACACACCAGGCAGGCTCATGACCAGCCATTCTATCATATCACAAGCCAGTACAACACAGAACACAGTGATAATCTTAGCTCAGGCCTAGAGCAAATGAATCAATATGGTGACCAGCAACTACTAAACCAATAAAATTAAGGCTTATAACAAATTTGTTTTAATATGCTCTAGTCAGATCTGCTTTTATCTCAACCTTTGAGTCCCACGTCTGGTGCCAAAAAGGACTGCCAGCAGCTAAGCCAGCAGCTTAGCCCCATGTGGCTGCTTGCTCCCTGTCCCTGCCCCAGCCCAGTGGGAGAACTAGGAAAAAAAAGTAAAATTGGTGGGTTGAGAGAACAACAGTTTAATAATTGATACAAAGTAAAATAAGATACTAATAATACTAAGGCTAATGATAACAACAACAACAACAACAACAATATGAACTGTAGTGAAAGGGAGAGGAGTAAAGCCCAAAAAAGACAAGTGATGCAGAACAGTTTCTTACCACGCACTGACCGATGCCCAGCCTGTCCTCCAGCAGCAGTTGGCTCCTCCTGGCCAACTTTCCCACTTTAAATACTGGGCATGATGTTCTGGTGTGGAGGTGGTCACCAAGCACCAAGCCTGTTTGAGTTCCAGAAGTGTTTGGACAATGTTCTCAGGCACATGGTGTGATTCTTGGAGTGTCCTGTGCAGGGCCAGGAGTTGGACTTCATGATCCTGATGGGTTCCTTCCAACTCAGCTTATTATATGATTCTGTGATTCTGTGCGTGTCCCTTTGGACAACTCAGATCAGCTGTTCCAGCTGTGCTCTGTCCCTGCTTCTTTTGTACCTCCTCTCTGGAAGACCATGGGACTCTGAGGACTCCATGACTTGGAGTAAGCACTACTCAGCAGCAACTAAAACATCAGTGTATTATCAACTTTATTCTCATATTAAATCCAAAACATAGCTACTACAAAGAAAATTATCCCAGCTGAGACCAGGACACTGAGACTTTCGTATAACAAGTAATCATTTGATGTCCCTCACAGAGGCTGAAATCTTCTAAATAACAAAGGACTTGGTATGCTTGAAATCCTAAATGAAGCAAACAAGGTTACATAAATAATAGTTCAAAGATTTTAAGCAGGTTAATATTTAAGTGTACATTTAAGAAGAAACTAAGGCACTGAGCTTGACAAGAAATGTGTCTGATGCACCATTAGTAAATGTTTATTCTTTTCTGGGATGGGAGGTCTACAAAATGCACTCTACGCAGAAGTAGTAACTTATTCATAAATACAGATATCAAACAGCTCTGTTCAGCATCTGATTTTTAAGTGCATTAACAATGATAAACTGATACCATAGCTCTTAAAAGCTTTATCCTTCTCATTCAGAGCAAACAGATAATTGGCATCAGGAAGTTTCTTATATACATACTAGGTCAAGGAATAAGCTTATGCAATTTATTATTTTGTTTTGATTAAGGAAATGGGTGGTGTTCAGGAATCTTTTAAGGTTACATCAGTATTACTCATACTACTTAAACTCCTAATGTCCTTAAACTGTAGATAGTGATATTAAGTCAATCCTAGTTGAAGTTTTACTTTGAACTCTATTCCTTTTGCACCAATCTGAAAAGCTGGAATGATGTACAACTAGTTAAAGCCCTTGAGCCCACTCAAGGAAGTGGGTGAAAGTAGTCAATTCAGCTTCCATATTTAGTCAAGTCTTTTGACCCACATTATTCTTAGAAGAGTTAGGGCCCAATCTTTCTCCAGCTGCTGTCTTGGACTGTGTCTCAGTTAGTTAATCAATATGTACAAAAAGATGCAAGGTGCTGCAGTTGTGTGGCACCTAAGACTATGCTCTAAGTGCAGAGAGAAAGTATCTCCAGGTACTGGTGCCAGATATGGCATGGCAGGGGTGAGGAGTTCGTGTACATGTGCAAAGACATACAGATCTAAGGAACTTTGAAGATATCTAAAGCTTTTAAAACACACTAGTGAGCACAAAAGACTTGCCTTTTCACTTGTTGATTGATAGTTCATCTTCTTTCTGTTAACAGAGCAGGAAAGGAACACTGGTTAAATAGCAACTTCTCTGGTGTTGGATTTATAGGAGCCTTTGGGAGCCTTATATATGAAAGCATTTTTCCAGATTTCCAGCAATCCTCAGGGTTTTTTTTCCCTCCTCTTAGAAAAAAACTTACAATAACAAATCCATTGAAAGCTTTTAGATACCAGTCATTATCTCATAAACCACTGCCAAGCACCTTATCAACCTTGTCTTCCAGTTACACTTTTTGTCTAGCTCATGGCCAGAACTAAAATAGCTTGAGGAATTCTGACTTGCTACAAAGAAATTTGAGTGAAATAAATCCATATCAAAAGAATAGACCAGGCACTGTCAGAAAGTTTCCACCAGTTATATTTTTACAAAACACTTCGTGAAATAACCTGTAGATACGGATATGAGAACAGTTCAATTTGGTTCTGATTGTCTTTTGTTTAGTTTGAAGAGGAGGCGCATGAATGCCTATAGCTGAGTTAGGAGTGTAAGCTATAACTATATAAAAAGACACATCTCTGTGTATTTACCACAGTACTGTAATGATTCACTTTCTGACCAGCACACTGGTTTCTAATAAGGAAAATAGCTAGTGTGTAGGATCAGGTTTATCCCAATGTCAAGAAAGCTAAAGAATGTTATCCCAATGTCACGACTGCAAAATAATCATGTTAGAAAGGCTGTAAAAATCATTACAGTTACTAAATCATCTGAAACATATATGAGGTTTGCAGTGATTTATGTACTACCTGCATCAAGATACTTACTGGGAAGAGCTTTCCTCTGAAAAAGAAAGAAGAAAAAAGAATTAGCACAAGAATAGTTTCCTTAGCTGATTTAAAGTTCTTTGAAATAGTTATTCCTAGAATATTCAGGCTCTTCCATTTCTAGAAGGGGTTTCTGAACCAAATGTCTCTTTTTGGTGTACTGAGTTTACGCAGAAGAAAGATTAGGTTGCTTTCAAGGGTAAATGAAGTTCCAAGTAAACTCTAAGAAGCAACCCTGTAGCCTCTGGTACTTTCAGGCAGCTGACCTTTTCAGACCCCAATGTTTGGTATCCATTGTTGCTGTGCTCAACCCTACAGGCACCAATGCAGAGGCTACAGAGAGGGTTGCTGGGTGTCAAGCTTTTTGCAGCAATCCCTAAAAGCAAACTTTTTCAGTGATCCAGAGGAAGAAGATAATTTAGTATCCATTACTAAAACTGGTTTATTTTTATGTTGCCTTTCTTAGGCATTCCTTATTCAAAACTAGAGTGGAGTGGTTCCAGGAACCAGGGTCTGGCTTGTTGCTTTCCCTAGATAGTTGTTGTGTAGCCTTAAGCAACTGCACAAACATCTCCTCGTCATTTTACAAGGAACCTTTTGCAGTAGATGTTGGCAGAATAAAAATGTCTGCACAAAATGTTGTGGTGTTAATGATCTCCAGCTTTAGTACCATAGAGTTAGAACCTTCATGGAAAGGAGGACACGTCATCAGAAAATTATGGAACGGTTTGGGTAGGAAGGGACCTTAAAGATCATCTAGTTCCAACTCCCTGCCATAAGCAGGGACATTTTCCACTAGATCAGGTTACTCAGGACTCCCTCCAACCTGTCCTTGAACACTTCTAGAGATGGGGCATCCACAGCTTCTCTAGGCAAGAGAGAGTGTCATGGAAACTCTGCTAAATAAAGACATTTTTTGACACAAAGAAGGAGTGATTTTATTCTACTTACTTGCAAAGTAGCCCTGTTTTTGGGCATAGAGTACTCCAAGGCCACACAGTACCATCACCAGAGCCACAAATAGTACAGCCACAATGATACCACTTACATTAAGGTCATCTGTAATTATAAAGCAGAAGTCCAATATTCTAAATTGTAAAGATTTCCACTGGTTGGATTTTTCCCTAATTACCACAGGCATTTTTTTATCTATAAGTAGTCTTTCACCCAAGATGCATAAGTTAATTAGTAACACTTAGTTGTATTTAAGCAGTAAAAAGCACTAATGTGCCACAGCCACTTCAGCAGAAGTGCTTGGTACACATCAACTGCTTAGTTTGGGTCAAAAGTAAGGAAAGAATAAGAAGGACCAAGGGATACATACTCCTCATCATATCTACCCCAGGTAAGTATTACCCAAGTCATATGTTGGTGAGGAAAAATATCTTGAAATCTTTTTAAGTGTTAAAGCAAGTTTTTTATAGGTAATTTGCTTAACACAACTGAAACAGTTGATGGCAATTGGGTTCCACTTCTAAAGAACTCTTCAAATGAGTTATTTGAAACACAATGATTTTTAAAATTTTTAAATAGCAAGGCTTTTAAAATACAACACAATAAAGCTGAGTTTCCTGAAGTTAAACCTTGCACCAGGCTATTGAAACATCTGGCCATTTTTATTTTGAAGGTGATGGCTTGAGTTCAACCATGACAAGGACCATACCCATATCTTGATATAACCACTAAGAGCTTCAGACTATCATCCATTTTAGGAAAACCAAAATCATCAGCAAGCAGAAACATTTTTATAGGTTTTTATGTTTCCAGTTACTTATCTGGATTCCAACTTTAGGCATATGTTAATATATGGGTGAGATTTTTACCCCAAAACCTATCAATTTTTGTACAATGACAACAATTTAGGACTTAGTGCATATTTTCACAGACCAATTCTGTCTCAGTAGCTTGAGGAATATTTGCTCATAATTCACCAGGAATGCATTAAAATCCATGACACAGTGATTTTCAGTTAAGTTCCAAGAAAGTACCTTATGGAACTTGACAGTTTCATGTACTGCTTTATGGAACATTGGGATAGGATCTTCTCTGCAGTGGTTACTAGGATTTGTTACTGTAACAAATGATCTATGTTAATTCGTGCTCATGTAAAGATTATATGTTATAAAGTTATGATTAAAAAAATAAGATCCTCGGAAGTGAGTAGGAGTTGCAACACCACACCTGGCTGCCAAGAAACAGAACTTCATTAACATACGAAGAGCTGTGGCTCAGCCAAGAAATGGCCCATTCTCACAAACAATCAAGGACACCTGGACGATAAGCACAGTTTACATCCCAATGCTGAGTTCCGGTAAACTCGATCAGACATTTGTTCACTTCCCAGAAACAGCTTTGTCCAGTCTAGCACAAAGGACAAAGATCTACAATCAAGATAGCCAGAATCAACATTCATCCATTTCCCAGGAAAAGCTTTGTGTATAAAAACCAATGGAACTGAGGCAGTTTTGTGAACTCAGGGAGTTTGATGCCAGAGAGACCAAATCAGTTCAAGCAGTGCCGATCCTGGGCTCGACGCTGTTGCTTTTGTCATGGCTCTCAGTGACCATATCTCGGTTACTAAATAAAATCTATTTTTATTAATTATTGATTTGGCTTGATCGAATTTCATTTATAACAGTTACCATTTGCTTTCATATGATATCTGCAAGAACCAGTTGTATATTTTGCAAAAACCTTCACACATTTTGGGTTATTACAGACTGTTACATTAAGATTTCCCAGTAATGAATCCCAAAAGGGAGGCTTTACATAAAGAAAACACCCCAGTGAGCTGGCACGCTCTTCTGTAAGCCTTCTACAAAAGCATTTGGAAATATTAACATTCTCACATGGCTGATGCTTTTCTGTGAAGTTCAGTGTTTAGCAATCTACAAGCTATTGCGTAAAGGAACCTACTATTTCTCCTGCCCCCAAATGCCATAACCAAATAAAATATTTAATTCAATCTAGTCTTAGCTTCTTGGTTGCACCATGCAATTATATAAATCCTACTGCAAGACTTATATATGGTTTTCCACCATTATTTTCTTTAATACATACCAACTTGCATTCGCTTCACTGAGCATTTCTGAGATAATCCAATCCCATTGGAGGCTTCACAGAAATACTCTCCAGTGTCATTCTTTGTAACTGTATTAAACAGCTGTTAAGAAAGGGTCCAAAACCATTATCAGAACAGGGGGAAAAAAATTCCTGTAGGATAGAAATGTTTACATGTCAATGTGGATTTGTTTGTTTTAAACAAATAAAACCCAAAAACCCCTGAAGGCAAATAAGAAATTGTGGTCCATTTCAACCTTGTAACAGCCCCTTAGTCACATTCCCCTGGTCCTTCAACTTCTACTTATTGCCTAAGAGGTTCCTTTAGATGGACATTTAACAAAGTGGAGTGTATCTATAAGGAAATTAATTTTCAGTGCATCAGAACCTTCCAACAATATCCACTTTTTTAGATATGCTCTAATTTCAGAATACCTGAAATAAAACTCTTCATTTTATCAAAACAACAATCCCATTAATTGATCCTTCAAAAATCTTGACACATAAAATACAATGCATTGTCAGCTGAAATTTTTCATAAATAAAGAGTCGTTTGGGTGGTTCTCAACCCTCCAAAAACACACTTTATGTCTTCTTCCAACAGAGAAATGCTAAACCCCACTATTTATCAAATACTACTACTCTAAAAATTGAGAAAGTGAGACTGTAGCAGGACATCTCCCCCTGCCACAAAAGAGCTTATCTGTTTGTTGGGGGTTAAGTTTGTTCCTTTTACTTAGAGAATTTTTCCCCATATAGTTGCTAGGAGACTAAGTATGAGTGCTAATGGGTGTTTAAGAAACAAAGGAATGGCCCAACCGAGTTATGGGCTAGGTAAAAGAACCAGGGTGGGGGCAGTTTCCATCTTTGGCTCTCCGCATCGAAGGAGGACAGTGAGGCTGCTGCTTGCTGCGAGAGGAGTTCGCTGCCGCCCCGGGTCCGGTCCTGAGAAAATCTACCATCATCTGCTCGTGTGCCCCGGAACTCTGAGCTGCCTCCTCCTGCCCTGCTGGAGCCGGGCCGGCCCTGCCCCACCGCCGCCGTTCTCTCCAGCACTGCCGTGCCCTGCCGGGACATCCCCGCCGTTCCAGCTGCAACCTGGGGAGCTTCTGGTCTCACCCACCAGCCCGGGATTTCTCCACCGTTCCAGCTTGGTGCTCTTGAGAGATCGGACTGCTTCGGGTTTTGTGAAACAAACTCCCTCGAGGTTTTTTTTTCTTTTTCCTGTTCTGTTCCATTATCAGTGCTGTAGTTGTTGTGATTTGTTAGCATTGTTATAAATACTAGTAAAGAACTGTTGTCTCTACCCCATAACTCTGCCTGAAAGCCCCTTTAATTTCCTAAATTACAATAATTTGGAGGGAGGGGGTTTGAATTCTACATTTCCTAAGGAGGTCTTGCCCCTCCTTAGCAGATAACCTGTCTTTCAAACCAAGACACTGTTGCTTTTTAGCTGGTGCAATAACTAAGGGCATCTTGCTCTCACATGAGCCTCACATGAGGTGTGATGAAGTAACTCAGTCAGGACAGTTTATCTTGTAGTTAATTATTTCATCACTAGGAGATTGATGCTTTCAGCTGAGAGTAAACATCTTCCTGTGGAAGCATATGTGGAAAGACAAGCTGGAATTTCTGACTGACATACACTTCACTTTACAAATTATAAAAGCTATACCATATTTTCAGAAAGCAGAAATTTGCACTTTCCCAGGAAATGTGTGTGGTCTTCTCCCCAAGAGTCAGGATGCCACTTTGTGGTTAGTCTCCTGGGGGCTGAGTGAAAGAACTCTGTGTACGCTATCAGGAATTCAGTGGTAAGTTACAGTGACTCCTAATCTATACTATTTCTCTGCTAGCTATACTATAGGTATCTTAATGTCATGCACTGTTCTATGTAATCTACTAGTAGTTCTTGTATTTTATACTGTGTAATAAGTAACTGTTTAAGGCCTCTTGTCCGTTACCTTCTGCCAATTGAATAAGTAGCTCATTTTATAATAGACCTTACTGTCCATTCTTAAGAACTTGTGAGTCAGAGCGATTTAGGTGCAGGTCACCTAAGCAGAGCTGCTGCCAAAAATCTACGCCTAAGGCAGAGCTTGTCTAAAGCTCTCACTTGATCCATAACAAAGAGATGGATTGACCTCATGTCAATTCCAGTGTTTCTATTTTTTAATCATTATACTTGTAAACCATTTCTTTTTAATGTATGCCATACTTCAATATTTTCAGAAGTGATTAGTAAGTTTGAGTAGTCCACCTGATTTCCATGGTGTGCTGAAGGATCCATCTGAATGCTTAGTCATACTTCAGTTTCCATGTCTGATTTTTTATAAGAGTAGTGTTTGTAGAACAACTTTTTATTTCGGAAAAATCTCAGAATCCTAAGTAGCATCAAGTTTTTTTGAAGGATCAGCTAATGGGGAAAGAATGAGAGACAACCAGTTCTGAAGGAAAAAAAAACCCCAACACCACAACCCACAAAACAAACTACAACTAAAATGAAGAACTAAGCTTACTTACAGTGCCAACTCATTCCCACTAACTTCACTGGTTCTGGATGGGAACTTGTAATGGCACTGGATTGCAGAAATTCTGTACTAGCCCTGAGTGTTGGACTGCCTCCTTAGTTGTATGAAACTACTATTCCAAATTTTAAGGTTCTGTCAAATATAGCTCTGTTGCCAACTAAAAATACATTCTTACCTGGCTCTAGTTTACCAACTGACAAGGTAAAATTTGTCATCTATTTCTAGATTCTCATTTAACACTACTGCAGCCTTGCACCTCAACCGATTTGTGTCTGTCATTCAATGTCTATGGCTTATCACTGGTCTGATGCAGAAACTACCTTCTACATTTCTCATCACATATTTCAGCATGACACTGACCTGCAACAGAGACCTCGTGAATTTCTGGATTTAGATCCCTGTGCATTATTGTACTGAATAGTGAATTTGGTCTCCTTGATAGCTGTCTATGACAGTTGATTATTACACTTACCAGAGTGCCAGACTTTTTATTCATGGTGTAAGTTATGTTTGCTGCTCTAGCACTGCCTGTTCCTGTCTTCTCCAGCAAGGCAACACCATTCTTGTACCACTGGTACTCAGATGGAGGGGAGCCCTCAGTTTCCTTACAGCTCATCTGCACAACCGCTCCTGTCATTGCAGAGCTGGGAACCTCACACACTGGAGTAGACGGAGCAACTGGATAGTGAAATTGCGCTTGTTACACATGTACTTATACTGTCCACATTTGTCAAAGACTGAAATACTTCATGCCTCAGACATTGATATAAAGTTTTGCCCATTGTAACAAAAACTGTATAAAGAAACTACAACAAAAGAAGCCTCCCTAAAGATACCTGACTGGGACTTTGGACTGAAAGTCAAACTGCTGAGATTAGATAAAGGGAAAACCCATTCTTCAACCACCGTAAACAAACAAGTAAACAAGGAAAATAATATAAGCCAAACCTAGCAGCCATGCTAAGAGTCATCTCTGTCTTGCTTCGGGGTGGGGGAGGCTGTAGCCCACAGACCCCTTTGCTGGGACCAGGTCTGCACAGACTTCCCCCCCAAGCCGAGGTGGGGGGAGGAAGTTGGGGTGCGTTGTAACCTCTGCTCAGGGGCAATGAACCCATCCTCCCTTACACAAACTGGCTATGGAACCCCCAACCTTGGGAAGGCCACATCCATGGGACATTCACGAGAGGCAGCTGAGGGGGTGCCTTAATCCATCAAAAGCCCCCTAAAATGATCCCCAGAGTCATTCCTGAAGCCTGGTACCACAGAATTGCATGTGATACGACAAACCCAGAGTCTGCTTTAAGAGACAATGACAAACTCCCCCTGCCGCCCCAGGGAGGTGCCTGGATTTTCCTACCTAGCCTGAGTGTATATTAACCCATCAGATTCCATGCTTTTGGGGGGGACCTTCACCACTAAGAAGACCAGATGGAGAGGATCAATGAAACATCATTGGGATCCACAGAGTGGCGATATTTCCTTTATTCTGTCCCTGTTACTCTCTTTCTGTCTCCCCCATCTATTTCCTACCTCTCTCTCTCTCATATATTTACTATTAAATAAACCCCATACTATTGTCACTGGCATATGACCTTGTTTGCATCTTAATTCAGGCAGAGGCATTTCTAAGAACTTTAGTATTGGGCTCATGACAACATGCCAACAGGCTGATCGTCATTGTGAGGAGGTGAGCCCTTGTGCACATTTCATAACTACCACATCAATTAAATGAGGTGCAGAAGGGCTAGAAGGCAGAATCCTAATACTGAAAGCACAGTAAAATTTATGAGTTGCTAAAAATGAAAGAGGTGCTTACTGCCAGCCTCCCCCCACCATATGCTGTGTCACCCTGTCTCCAATCTGTGCACTTTCATCCAACCCCAGAGAGTTTGTTTCACTTTGTTTCTTGTATGGAACTGTTGGGGGTTAGGTTTGTTCCTTTTTACTTAGGGAATTTTCCCCCATAAAGTTGCTAGGAGACTAAGTAGTGGGTGCTTATGGGTGCTTGACCAAAACAAAAGAGGTGGCCAAACGCGTCTCCAGTGTTCCAGCTACCACCGGCGGAGTTTCTGATCTCATCCACCAGCCTGGGATTTCTCCACTGTTCCAGCTTGCTGCTCTCGAGAGATCAGACTGCCTCGGGTTTTGTGAAACAAAGCCCCTCGAGGTTTTTTTCCTGGTTCTGCTTACTATTAATGCTGTAGTTGTTGTTTGTTTGTCTTGTTATATATACTAGTAAAGAACTGTTATTCCTATCCCCATACCTCTGCCTGAAGTCCCCTTTAATTTTCTAAAATTATAATAATTTGGAGGGAGGGGATTTGAATTCTCAATTTACTAAAGAGGTCTTGCCCCTCCTTAGGTATCTGTCTTTCAAAATGTTATAGATGAAATCTGTTAATTCGTGCAGTTACAAAATATATTTTACAGAAACTAAGAAAGCTGAAGCCTCAGTGGCAGGCAGGGATTACAACACACCCTGCCTGGCTACCAGGAAACAAAGACTCATTAACATATGAGTACACGGGCAAGACATCCAGTATCCACAAACGGCTACACCTGGCTACAGAGAAACTGCACTCCATTAGCATAAAACCCGAGACCAAGTTCCAGTAAATGCTTGCGCAAGGAATAAAGAACTCATCACTATGCATCCTCCACCCAGGAAAAAACATTGTCCACCTCTGAGCAGAAAAAGGAAACCACCATGAATACCATTAATCTGAAAGGAAAAGAGGAATCTCTGCCCCGGGCCAGAAAAAGAGTATAAAAATGCACTAGACTGAGCACACAGTGTGAACTCAGGGGGACATGATGCCACTGAGAGGGAGAGAGAGTCCCGAGTTCACCCGGTGTCGATTTCCTGGGCTTGACGCTGTAATTCTTATTGGGGAAATTGGTGAATATCTCGGTCATTCAATAAAATCTATCATTCTAATTATTAAATTCTGTTTAATTTATTTAATTAAATAAATTAAATGGTTTTCATTTATAACAATACCAAGACAGGAACCTCTTGTTCAGAGACAGAGATGGGATAACTCAGAATCTGTAGTCCAGTAATTGTCCCCTTCCCTGCCGTACTATTTAAAAACTGAAGTGAAGAAGAGGAGAAAGAATTTTTGTATTAAAAGGAGTCAATTATTGAGAAGTGATTTTAAGAAGTGATACTTCTCAAATTTTGAGAAGTGATACTAATTCACATTAACTTTCAAAAATGCTTATAAGCAACACAAAGCCCCCTCATCCCTGCCCTTTCTCCTTTGAAGATTTCAACTTTAAATTAAGAAGCCACATTTAAAACAGGAAAGCTGTTGAGAAAGTATAAGAAAGAAGGAATAAATGGGATTATGTGGTTACTAAACTAGCTAAGATGGATAATACTTTAGCCCATGTAGCCTATTAGCCTATGCAGAAACCATAAACCTGAGAGCATGGGAGGTGGGATATGGAAATTAGGATGCTATGGCATCATTCCAAAATAGGTCATGTCTCTGGTTCTAATTTTCCATTGGTTCAAAGACCTTTGACATATATAGTCAAACCCCTATCCCCCATTCGGGATTGGACCCCTGCCCACCCCCAGTAACCTTATATATTGTTGTTAGCCACGCCCCTGGGTCTTTGGATGCTGTCTCCCAAACCATGCAGTCACCCCGTTTGTGATCGGACCACCGTTAAAGTTCTACATTCAGGCACTCCATCATTCCCATCCTGTTTATTCTGCCACATTCCACCTGGCTGGACTGGACCCAGAACCACACTGCCACTTGTGATAAGTGGTGTCCAAATTGGGACACCATATTGGGGGACCTCTCACGTTCGGTTTGGCTGGGCCTTGCCCAACTGACTTTTCCTCTCCGTTGTGGGTTACTCATCATCTGGCCTGACATATTTCGGCAAGACAGTCTTCAGATGAAGCCCAGCTGTTTCAAAAAGATGCCTGCAGGAAACGCAGGTGAGCGGAGAGGGACAGAGCTTTTCCCATTTTCCTGCCTTTACTGGGGCGGGGGGGTGTATATCCCACCCCATCCAAGTTTTGCTGCACTGCAGAATGGGTTTAAAGCTCTCTACTTTAGAACAGGATGTATATAGATTTCAAAAAACTCTTAGCAGGCCAAGGGAAGGAGTCCAGAGGAGGCCATGGAGATGCTCTGAGGGCTAAAGCTGGTCAGCAGGAGTCACAGGAGCACACGTGGGCTCACGGCTGCGCTGGCGACCATCCTGGAGGCTCGGGCTCATTCTCAGGTGAACTCCTGACCATGGATGCAGCACTCTGCAGCCCAGGGGCTTCCTTGGCTGTCAGCCCACATCAGCCTGTCTGGCTTGAGATGCTGAGCCAATCCTGTTCAGGGCTGTGCTGCGACCCCACGTGAGTGATGCATACACCTCTTTCACCACTGACTGAATGTCCACCTGCTGCCCTTTGAATGGGACCAGCAAATGGACTTGCAGTCTTATGGCTTTCCTGGAACTGGGAAATCCACAGCTTTGGGGCTGCTTTTCTGGCGCATGTTAATTTTGATGTTTCAGTCGGCAGTTCCATACAGGAATTGATGGGATGTGTGGGCCTCCATCAGTGTTAAGTCATCAGAACTGGTTTAAAAGGTGATGGTTAAAAAAGGCCATACCCTAGAGGTTCCTACCCAGGGGAAGATGCAGGTGCCATGGCTCTTAAACTGGATTTAGCTCACTTGAAGCACAGGAGGAAGGTAGAGGAAGCAAACTTAAACCACTGATGTGTTTGTCATGACATTAGCAGGTTTATGGTTTCTTCATGAGCTACCTGGGCTAAGGTATTATCCATCTTAGCTAGTTCAGTAGCCACAAGGTTACCTCATTGTTGGCACTAATCAGAAGTTTGTGCATTTATCATCTTTTATGAAGAACTTAGAGACTTAATATATCATTTTAAAAGATCAATTATTATAATTTTCAATAGGACAAATACAGAATGTAGAAAAGCAAGTGTTTTCTTTTGTCCCTGTACAGGCAAAAAAGGAAGACTATTGGTCTCTACCACTCATCCAGTGGGACAAATACCAAACCGAATGTGAGAACAATGTGCTCAGTATTCACTTTTAAATTCATTCCCTAACTGGGAAAGAAAACAAAGACCCATAAAGAACAACCACTCCCCAGCAGGCACCACCATGTCTCCTGTAAATAAAGTCGACCGATTGCCAGCTCTCTGACTGTCATTGCACAAAAACTGTCTCCTTCCAAAACCAGGAGGAGACTGTAGGCTATTGGAACAAACTTCTGCTTATGAATATTTGATAAGTCTTGACAGATGCTGACTTTCCAGTGCCAAACACCATGATAATCTTATCCAGATTCTCAAGACACTGAGCAATTTCAGTTTCAAGAACTGAAACTCACTTTGATATAATAATACCCTAGTTATGTGCCTTTCTAATGCAAATGTGACTTTTGCCGAGCTGTTTTGTGATGTTGTAGAATGTTCACATGCAAGTGTGTTTATAAACCCAGCCCGAAGACAACCCAAAAACCCAGCAGCCACACACTGTGTGGACAGCCCTCAACATCCCAACACCCCATCATCCAGTTTCTTTAAAAAGCCCAAGTAATGAAGTTTGTACCCAATACTGTGAGAGTAATAGTAGCCTCTCCCAGGTGTTGCCCCTCTTCACTCTTGGCACTGATTTCACAGCGGTAGGTCCCAGAATCCCTTCTAGTCACATTCCTAATTCGGATTCCTGTATTCAGCATCTCTGCTCGGCCTCGAAGATCACCTTTAGGAAGACAGACACAGAAGTTTCTGCTCTTTCCTTATAGAACCATAGAATCACAGAATGGTTTGAATTGGAAGAGCATTGAAGATCATCTTCCACTCCCACTGCCATGGGCAGGGACATCTTCCACTACACAAAGTTGTTCCAAGCCCCATCCAACCTGGTCTTGAACACTTCCAGGGATGGGGCAGCTACGGTTTGTCTGGGCAACCTTCCCTTATAGGGAAGAATTTCCTTTGTATATTTCCTCTGTATGTCTAACTTAAATTTCCTCTCTTTCAGTCTGAAGCAAATATCTATGGCTCATTGTCTTATTCTGAAATCATGTACAATTTATTAATATTTTATGTCATATTATACATTAAACTATTGCTCATTTGTTCAGTGTTAGTTACGTATGTAATCCCCTTCTCAAGACAGTCTAAATCTTCCATTTGGTCCAAAAGACCACCCTCAATTCAAAAAACCTCCATCTGCCATACATTATCCAGTTGGAAGATGGAATGCATTTTTCTGCAGGTGTTTCAAGAAAATATGTACAGCAGTAGTGAGGTGACTGAAAGACATCCCTTTCCACTAGAGACATGGCAGTCACTGACTTAATTACCTCAAAGAAAAAGTTGTGAGTGAGACCACAGCAGAGTATTTGATATTTTAACTTGGTAAGAAAAACTTGATGGATTTAGCAAAGATATTGTCATCAGACTTCTTACAATGCAGAAAATTTTTAATTCTACATCTTATTATGAAATTCAAGTTACACACACAACCATGAGTTTCAGTGTTTCTCTAAAATAAATATATGCAGAAAAACCGTAAGTTCATCAACAAGGTCAACACATCTGCTAGTTCTACAGGCTAACAAAATTTCTGTGCTTTTATTGTACTTCTCAAACTTCATTTATTGTGTACAGTGTAATAGAGACCCATATGTTCTCCAACACACAAAGCTGAGGTAAGTCCTTTTCAGAACATACAAGGAGAAATTCTACTTCTGAAAAGACTACAAATAATTTAAAATATACAGCTGAGTTTATTTTTTATGTATATAAAAATGCTTCATTATTCATATCTAAGCCTTCTGCTTTACAGGAGGCTTCAGAAATCTCTTTTTAGGATAGGAGTGCAGAGCCTGCAGTAGTTTAGGGGAGTTCACATCCACATGTAATTTCCTTTTTGAAAAATCCCAAGGAATCCGCAGTACCATTTTTCTTGGTCTAAAGAATTTTATTATATTTAACTTCATTAAAAAGGTAACTAATAATTGATGATATTATAAAGAAATGCCTTTTTTTCCCCAGAATAAAATGAACAGTCAAGAGCCTTCTTGTTCAGTCATGTTCTTGGTGGTGTTCTCCAAGAATCAATAGCTAAGCTAGAGAATGACATGTTAAACCATCTGTTTGTAGTACTGTACCTGTAAATTCACTATTGTAGTAGACAAATGAGACTCCTTGAGATTGGATTTTCTTCCACTCTATTCTTAAACTCATCCCTTTTGAAAATTTGTGTTTGCAACTAAGAATAGCCTCTAGAGGGAAGGAAAAAAAAATAAAGACAAAAGGGAAAATTAGAGATTTTAGTATTGTGTTGGCACAGATTCAGGCTCCATGAAATTCATGTTCCCCCTTCAAAAGAATTTGTACAGTCAGTAATGGCTAGATCTACTTCTCAGAGTGATGCTTCTCTGGATTTACACAAACACAGTGGGGAAAAAGAAACCAGTAATTTTCCCATACTTCAGTGGCCTTTGGGTCAAACTTTGGATGCTGGGGACTAGACATTCCCGTGGATAGGGTTTATTACTTTCCCCATCCAACACAGGAATACCTAGTTCATCAATTACATTCTTTATTACTACCCTAATTTTAATTTAAACATTTTTGAACAGGTCAACCCTAAAAAAGGGACTCTGATCCTGATATAAATGTATTTTTTGAATTACCATTCTGAATTCAGTATCAATAGTTTTTCTGTTTAAATGTATAACTTAATGGAGATGGAAAATATTTCTGTAAGATGGTTAAAGAAACAAATGTAATATAAACCTTGCTACCTGTAAGCTACTCATTTTCCAGTACAGGCTACAGTATCAGGAGCAAAAGCCTTTATAGTTTTTGACAGGGCCAGTCTAGCTTTCATGATGCAAATATGCACTGCTCAAACATAATCAACCATCATCCTCCTTTCCAGTCTCAACAAATGAGGCTGGAAGGCAATTAAGAGCTACTGACAGATCTACTCACTTGCCCTTCAAAGTCTGATTTCCTAGGTCTGTGCTGAAAAGAAACAAAAACCCAGACTGGTAGCCTTGGTGATATCTCACAGGGTAAAAAATATCCAGACTTGAAAGAAAAATTGAGGCAGGAGGACACTCCTTGCCAGAAACATATTACACATGCACTGGATGTTTTGAAAAACATACTGTGCACTCAGGAAGTCTGAGGTTCCTGACTTCAGGTTGAGTGGATGGGTGGAGGCTTCCTGAATCTTAAGATTTGCTAGTTTCCTTTCCATTTTGTTCTTGTATTCTTCTAACAAAGAAAAGCCATTATTCAAGCTCAGCTTGTTTTGCTACTGGCTTTGTGACAGCTGGCTTGTCAAATGAGCTGGTCTCTATTAGCTGACACAGAGGCAGCTCATCTGGAGTGTTCTCAGCTGAACAAGTCACCTCTGTCTTGAGTGAGCTGCCCCTTTTTTGCATGCCATGTGTGTTTGTTTCAGAAAAAAACCCTAGCATTGATGTCTACCCACTAATCTAATTCGGAGAAAAGGAATGGATGGAAGAAAGGGAGTGTGCACAGAACAGAGACAAAATAATAAAATCATCCTTAGTTATAGCTCCCCTCTCCTGTTTTTCCCTTATAGTAATGGAGTCGGAGAGGTATTTTCCAGAGCAAGTGTACTTGACTTGCATTAAGGTAAGCCCACAGGATACCATGCATCAGCACTGGTACTGCCAGGCCTGCAAAAGCCCTCTGGAATCTTGGAGAGATCTGCAAAATGTTTAATTTGGATTTACATCTGGTCTGGAGAATTATAGAATATTTCAAGTTGGAAGGAACCCTAAGGATTAGTGAGCCCAACTCCCTACTCCTTGCAGAACTACCTAAAACTAAACCACATCTGGGAGTGTCACCTAGATGCTCCTTCAGCTCTGTCAGGCTTGATGCCATGACCACTTCCCCAGGGAATCTGTCCCAGTGCCTGACCATCCTCCTCTACAGTAACAGGAGTTAGAGGAGAAAAAGAAAATGTATTTCAGACCAGCTGCAGTCAGTGGAATAACTGTGTCTATGGGCCCTACCATCCCATAGTCCTGCTACACATGGAGAACTTGTCTTAGCATCTGGGCTGTGCTAAACTGATTTAATTCAATGTAAAAATAACAAAAGAACAAAATGCAAGCCATATACCATATAAAAAGACAGAACCTAATCAAGCTTCAATATTACCTGCATTTCTCTCTGCTTTTGCCTGCCTCGAGCTCTAAATGTATTCTGTCAAGAGAAGAATACTCAACAGAAGTCCAGATGACAGCTTTAGAGACCTCTAAAATACTTATTACCTCAAGAAGTTGAATAAGGTTTAAAGCTCAGAGAACAGTTTTTTCAATCCCAAATTCCCACCTCTCTCTACTTCAACCAAATTCAAAAAAACCCCACACATAACCCACAAACCTCACACTACAGTACACCCCTTTCTCATCCACTCAGCAATCAGGTTTTCCTCTTTGCCTCTGTAGGTTCCCCACCCCATTATTGGAAGTAATCTGCCATTTTATATGACATACATATTTAACTATGTAAATAGCCATTAGAGCTACTGACAAGTAAAAATAGCCATTAAATTATTGTTACTTATAATTAGCTAACTTACCATCTGTTCTCTCTAGTCCCTTACTTTTCTGTCTTGTAAGATATTTAATATTTCTCCTTTCCATCAGGTCCCATAATATTGTGTGAAAGGAAACCAGGCAGAAATTACAGGACTGATAAACAAGTCATAGAACCATAGAACAGGTGAGTTTCAAAAGGATCTCTGGGGAGCACCTAGTTCAACCCCACCTGAAGTAAGAGAAATGGGGACAAGACCAAGATAACACAGAAATCAGCGGAGAGTAGGCACAAGACCCCTCAGGAAAGAGGAAGACAATCTCAGTAGTTGCACAGCTTCTGTATACATAGTTTGCATGTATTGTGTATATATTAAAAATTGTTACAACAATGCCCATACTGTACCCTTAAACTCCTCTGCTTTTACATTTTTGTTATCAGTTTCAATGGAGATTCCAGACACATCAGGATCTGCAAGGGGACAGCAAAAAAGACAATTCAGCAACAAACATTTGTGATTTCATATGTGCTTCGGCAGCTACAAGCAATTTTTTGAGACCTCTTCACACTGTACAGGTTAGACATTGCCTACAAGAAAGAGTACAAACTAAGAGCTAGACGACAGTTGGCCTATGAACAGGTCATCTTTTTTCTCCAGGCTCTGGCATCTGTAAAAATAAATATATTTCTTTTTTACAATAGCATAATGATATTTACATGTGAGCAGTTCTATATAAACAGTAAACATTTTATACTGGGGTAATGTCTCAGTCTGTTTATAACAGGGGAGTCATCTAATAATCCATAAGTGTATTTTCCATTACATTCTCATTACAAGGTATGCATGTTTGCTGAAGAATACCACTTACAGATTCTACAGGGTAAAAAACATGTATAGTAATTGACAATTATCTCAAATTCTTGTTGAAATGGGAAGGAAGATAATCAAGATTTATCTGGTTTTGCCCCAAAGAGAGAAAAAATCCCCATAAACTCTTGGATATCTCATTGTCATGTTCCACTAAGGGGGAACTGCGGGGGGTTCTTTTAAAACAGATGACCGAGAATGGAATTAAGTGAAACAAGGCAAGTATATCTGAGAACCATGTATAAGTAGTGAAAAGGATGTTGCCCTACTAAGGAAGAATAGAAAAGACAGAAGAGGGACAAGAAAGAAAAAGAATGGGCAGAGAAACAGAGAGGGGGGCGATGGAGAGAAAAAATGGGCGTTACCACAAGAATTTCAGGGTGTGCTGTCAAGGTCCAGCTGGCAGGTGGTGTGTACACGTGCCCTGCCAGGGGGAGCTTTTGCAGCTCTGGGAGCAAAGGCACAGCTCCTGCATCAATGGGTGGCCAGACACGAGGTGAGTGGGTGCTCAGTCTGGAGGTGCAAAACTCTCGACATGATGGGGATTGTAGCAACAGGCTAGATCAGCAGAGTGGAAGCAGGTGGCTCAGGCAAGAACAAGGCAGGCAGGGATGAAGGAGGTAGGCATTAGGCAGGAACACAAGTAGGCAGGAACACAAGTAAGCAGGACAGGCGACAGCTGGAGCATATGAGGGAGACAAAGTTGTGGGGCAGGACACAGGAAGTGATCAGTAAGTGTCCAGCCAGGGAGAGGGAGAGCAAGTGAGAGGCAGTGAAGGCAAAAACGGGCAAAAGAACCAGCCAGTCAGGGTGTGAAAAACAAAGTTCACTCTCCTAGTAAAATTTAAAAGTTTAATAAAGGACAATAGGAGAGAAAGACAATAAAGCAAAGTTTTTAACAGCCAGGTGCTTGGCATTCAGCCAAGAGCACACCTATTTAGGAGACAACCTTTATATATTTTTTCTATTGCATCAGCCTATTGCATATTTATAAACAATTATGTGTATTTAAACTTTTCCCAAAACTAATTTATGTGTTCTAAGAACTGTTTAGCATGGCTTCTCCTTGGGTCTGCTTTTTTAGAGCATGCGCATTTCTTGGCTGTGGTTTTAGTCTGTTCTTATTATTACCTCTAGCTTGGGTTTTGGTCTATACTTTCTTTAGATGGCAGGTGCTGATAGTTGGCGTATCAGTAGTAGGGGTCTTCATCATATATTCACTGGATGTTATCCTAACCAAGCAGGCAGTTCAATTACAAGCATAATTATATCAGCTGTTTTACTACTATGTCTAAATTTAGTTAAGAGCAGAAATAAAAACTGTATCGTTATAGCAAAGTTACTTTAACATTATATATATAGCATCCATTCTAATATTTGCCAATATTATAATATGTATTTATAACAAGGGCAAAATGATAAAAAGCTCTGGAGCTTGTGACACAGTTACTTTTATGCCCCCTGGCTCCTCCCAAGGTCTGCAATTCTGACAGGAGATCATTGGCCCAGTCCAACATTCCACTGCAGCCCACTGCTTTTTCACCATATGACTGGAGAATGTCTTTGGAGGTCATTGTCCTTAGTGGTCTTCAACTGACTGCCTATTATATGTGAGCTGTGAGAAGGCTGAGAGATGGGGCTTTCGAACTTCTAGCTGCCTGCTGCAAGTAGCACTCTCCCCATACCTCTGGTAATTTCAAACAATATTGAGACAGAACTCAAAATTAAATTTGTTCCTCACACTCATGTATTGGGAAGACTGAAATTCCAGAGAGAAGAAGTGAAATAACCGCTACATCTACATCAACCTCCACCCAGCTACCACGATTTGGTCACAGGTATTACAATTAATCCGTGTCAGGCTAACAAGTGCTTAAAGACAGCTGAACACAGTTGTTTACAGAGGTCTACTTATTTTTTTTTTTTCCCAAAAGCATCTCAAGTTCTTTTGGTTTAGGATTAGTTTTGAAGACAGCATGGACACTTCTAATACAGTCCATTTCCTCCGTCTGCATCAACCAACAGAACAATTGCTATTGTGGGTATGGACAAGAATTGAGAACCTGTATTTTATCGACATTTAGAAACTTAACTTGGTTAAAAACAATCTTCTTTTGACTGATAGAAACGAGGAAAATAGCAAGATCAGACCTTCTTAAGCACACAGACCTCCTTTGTCCACCCTAAATAATTAATTTCCTTTTCCCCTGCTTAATGGGGGAAGAGTTGCACATATCCTAGCAGATGAATATCTAGTTTTGACCTGAAGACACAAACAAATTAACATCTCTTGATTCTTATGGCTTTCTTTTAACAGTTGATTACTTCTATTGAAGTTAGTGCCTCACTTCTGCCTTGAAGTGAGTCCATTTGGGCTTTCAGTGCTCAAAGTTAACATGCTGTTTTCTTTTTTGGAAGATACCATCATAGAACCTTAAAATGGTTTGTGTTGGATCTTTAAAGGTCATTTAGTTCAAGCTCCCTGCAAATGAGCAGAAACATCTTCAACATCAGTAGGTTTCTCAGAGCCCTATCCAGCCTCGCCTTTAATGTTTCTAGGGATGGGGCATCCACTCTATCTTTGGGTAATGTGTGCCAGTGTTTCACCACCCTTACTGTAAAAGCTTTCTTCCTTATATCTAGTCTGAATCAACCCTCTTTTAGTTTAAGCCATTATCCCTTGCCCTAACCCACAACAGGCCCTACTAAAAAGTTTGTCCACATATTTCTTGTAAGTACTAAAAGGCTGCAATAAGGTGTTCCCAGAGCCTTCTCTTTCACAAGGTGAACAACCTCAATTTTCTCAGACTGTTTTCACAGGAGAGATGTCATATCCCCATGATCATTTTAGTGGCCCTTTGGACTTCCTCAAACAGGTTTCTATATGTTTTCAGTGCTTTCTATCCTGGGAGCCCAGAGCTGGATGCAGCCCTGCAGGTGGGGCCTCACCAGAGTGGGGCAGAGGGACAGAATCCCCTCCCTGCCCTGCTGCCCACAGGGCTTTGGATGCAGCCCAGCACACAGGGGGTCCCTGGGCTCCCAGCGCACACAGCTGGGATGTGTCCAGCCTCTTCCCCACCAGCACTTCCAAATCGTTTTTGTAGGGCTACTCTGGATCAGTTCATCCCCCAGCCTGGATTCATACTAGGGTTTGGCCTGACTCAGGTGCAGCACCTTGAACTCAGTCTTTTTAAACCTCATGACATTCCCATGGGGCACTTCTTGAGCTAGTTCAAGTCCTTCTGGATGACAATCCCATCCTTCAAGTGTGGCAACAGCACCACTCATCTTGGTGTCATCTGCAAATCTGCCAAGGGTGCACTTGATTGATCCCTTTGTCTATGTCAGCAATAAAGACATTAAACAGCACTGATCCCATACACCATAGTACCCTATCACAGTTTTCTTCTCAATTAAAGATCATTCCTTATGGTTTAATCTGGCACAACAGAGGGAATTCTTCATTCATTCTGTTCCTGTGGCCTTTTTCCTCAATTTTCTAGGGTTTTTTTCAGCATTCTTTAAAAATACAAATTACAGTTCCACCAATATCTTTAACCACTGCCTCTGAGTCATGGAGCAACACTCAGAATTCATATCTGACACCCTGGCACTGTAGCAAGAGTTCAGCTATTCATTCACTGTATGTTGTGGTGGGTTGACCTTGGGTGGCTGCCAGACATCCACATAGCTGCTCTCGGTCCTCCTCCTCAACATGACCAGGGAGAAAATAATTTTAAAAAGCTCATGGGTCAAGAGAAGCTATGGGAGTTTAGTTAGCAGTTGCCATCACAGGCAAAACTGACTAAATTTATGAAAAAATATTTAAATTTACTGGCAGTTTAAAATAGAGTAAATGCAGTAATTGTGGGAATGAGCTCCTCTCTGATGCTCCTTCCTCTGCACACTCTCCCTACTCCAACATGGGCTGCTTTGTATAGGTCACAGTTACTGCCTGCTCCAATATGGATTCTCTGGGGTGCTTTCTAGCTATCTCACATTCCCTTCCAAATACATGTCCAACAATTCTTGTGTCTAAAAGATCACACCTGACACTGTAAAGTAAATTTGCATGTGTGCACATTACCAAAAGATCAAAATTCCATGTAGCTGTTCTCTCTGTAATATGTTTCAGTTTTATCAACTTCATGTTTCCCCAAAAAGCGTTATAATCAGAAGTTTATCATATGAAATAAATGAGACATGAAGAATTCTAGCAATGACGTTTACATACTCCAAGAAGACTGAAATATCAAAAAAATATTTGCACTACAAATAACACTTAGAAATTTTTTCCACCCCTCCAAGAAAGAAGACTTTCCTACTGAACTTTAAAGAAAGAAATTTAAAAAATCCTCTATATAAGCCCCCTCACACCCTGTTGAAACCAGAGGACATTTCTCTAGCCCCTCCCAAAGCAATAATTTCTCCTGTAAGTCCACACACAGCCCAGGTCCTTGTTTTTATTTAGGCTTGGTCTAGAATAGCACAAAGTCAGTAATTTTCTTTTTAACCTATTAGGTCCTATTTAGATTTATGGGAAAAAAATTAACCTGTTACTTTTACCCAAACCATGTTTCTAGAACAATACCCCTCTTGCCTCCTCTTCCCCCATATTCTAGATGCCAATAGTTAACAAATGACATTTATCTATTGAAATAACATCTTCCTTCATGATGGGGAGGACCATTTTATTCTGAGACTCTGACAGCAGTTAATGGTTGATAACATTTCAAAAGGAAGCCTTTCTAGGTCTCCAATGTGTGGATGAATTTTTGAATTACTGGCTCATCAACCTTGTCTGTCGACACAAAACAGTTCACATACATGCAATTCACCAGTGTATTACATTCACTGTTTCCTGGGCCTGAAAATTTCTCTCCTCCTCATTAATAGAGGTGTCATGCAGCTCACTGTCATGATCAAAACATTCACAGAATATGAAGCCACAAGAGGAAAGCACATTTTATGATTTCTGGGGACAGGACCGTGGTGTTTACTTTCCACTATGGAAGTCATTACAGAATTACTTTGCATGCTTTTTATTTGGAGCTTGCAATTGCACAAAGTCCCCATATTTACGCTTACATCAAAGGAATTTATAGAATACATGGAGATTCTATTATAAAATACAATTAAGTAGAAAATATGAGAAGGAGGGGGAGAAGAGGCGAGAAATAAGTTCAACATACACACAGCTGTCCTCACACACACAAACCACACATATACATGATCCTTTTCAAGAAGCTGTAGAGTTCAAACAGTAATGCAAGGTGGTGCAGAGACAGCTGATTATATTAAAACCATTATATATTCTGATCAAGCAGAAAGATAGGAGAGGTCCTTAAAGCTGGAGTATTTCTTCCCTTAGATGTCCTTTAAGAAATGCCTCTGCCAAATATTCAGAATCCAAGTCTTCAGCTTTGGATTTAATTCACCATATAAACAGCAATAGTGATAAGATGACATATTACAGTACCAGTAAACCTTTTATTCAGGCTGCTTTTTAAAGACCAGGAGAAAAAAAAAAGGTGCTTTTTTATAGCTTTTACATGTCAGTAAAACTATGCTTGTTTAGAAATAAACTCAAAACCCCCACACTTTCCATTTGATAAACACTCACAGCTGTAAACTGAAACTACTAGCTGGACAAATCATTAAGGAAAAACATACTGGTCAAATCAAATCAAATGAAACTTTTTGCCTGGAGGGAATTACATGAGAACAGAATCAAAACAAAATTATAAGAGAAAAAAAGAGTCTTGCATTTGTTTTGCCAATTCTAAACAGGTGGTCTAAAGCAAAGTTTAACAAAGAGTTTCTGAGGATACTGTAAATTTAGGAAGTCCAACATCTCAAGAATAAAGCCAATTCTCTTAGAGAAGTCCCTGAAAGAGAATAGGAAAACAGACATCTATTTGGTGTTAGTATCCTTCAGACCACTTCAGGATTAAGCCTCAGCTGCACGATTAGGTGCTGATGCAAACTTCTCAGTCATCGAACTACCTACCACAAGTCACTCAAATGATACCTGGAGTTTTGCCAATGTCACATCATTTAAGCACGCCTGTTTTGGCTCCCTTTTTATCACACTTCCTAGCAGAAGTAGCCCACAGACTATACAGTCCATAAAAGGGGAAAGGGAAGGAAAAGCTGCCTACCTTTGGACAGGATTAGTTATGAATTATCAGGAAACACCCTAACAGTAACTCCCATTCTTCTTAGTAGTCCAATATGTGGCTGATACAACCCAAAGGCTACCAACCCTGCTTAGAGTGGCATCAGCAAGCTGGACCACGTTAACTCTGACAGTTGTTGACAACCCAAGGGCTCAGACCCACCACTCTTCCCCATCCACACTCCTGTCAGGGTACATGTTAAGCAGCCTTCCCCTTCCATCAGTTCTGCTTGGTGAATACCAACCTCCAGCAGGCAGGCTGGAGAGAGACTGGGAGTATTCACAGCCTCTACTGGAATGTCCTGAGCTACACAAAGCCCTTAACCCGTCTCTGAAACTGGTGATTTAGGCATCAAAACATAACCTGAAATAACTCGAATAAACTCAGTTTCATTGTGTGAAGTCAATGAATGTCAGCATGGTCAGCCATGTCCTGGCCTGCATCCAAAGTTTCATGGGCAGCAGGCTAGGGAGGGGATTCTGTCCCTCTGCCCCACTCTGCTGAGATCCCACCTGCAGGGCTGCATCCGGCTGTGGGCTCCCAGCACAGGAAGGACCTGTTGGAGCCAGTCCAGAGGAGGCCACCAGGATGATCAGTGATGGGGAAAGGCTGAGAGAATCGGGATTATTCAGCCTGGAAAAGAACCTTATTGCAGCCTCTCAGTACTTAAAAGGGCTACAAGACCCGTGGATAGGGATATTTTACATGGGTATGTAACAACAGGACAAGGAGGAATGTCTCTAAACTGGAAGAGGGCAGGTTTAAATTAGATATTGGAAAGAAATTCTTCCCTGTGAGGGTGGTGAGGCACTGGAACCAGTTGTCCAGAGAAATTCTGGATGCTCCATGCCTGGAAGTGTTTAAAGCCAGGCTGGAGGGAGCTCTGAGTAACCTGGTCTAGAGGAAGACATCCTTGCCCATCAAAGGGGATTGGAACCAGATGAGCTTTAAGGTCTGTTGAGATCCACTCTAAGCAAAGAAGAGGAAAGGAAACTAACTCTCGGTGAATAACATGAATCGAACCTTGAAAGGTTTGAGTATACCAAAAAAAGTGATTAAACCAAATGAGGTGTGATGTTGATACCAAAAAATTGATACATTTTATTTAATAGTAAAAGAAGGAGAAAGGTCAAAGGGGAAGAGGAGGGGAAGAGGAGGGGAAGAGGAGGGGATGGGAGGAGAAGAGGAGGGGAAGAGGAGGGGATGGGANAAAATTCAATGGATTAATATACATTTGGGCAGTTGGGAAGACACAGGTACCTCCTCGGGGTGGGGGCGTGGGGCGGGCAGGTTTGACACTATCCCTTGCAAGACTGTGGATCTGATGCATCTTGTAGTATCACATGTAGTGATCTGGTGCAGGGTCTGGGGACCCCTTTGGGGACAGCCTTTGATGGGCCATGACACCCCCTCTGTTGTCCCTCATAGATGTGGCCTTCCAGGGGTGGGAGGCCCCACAGTTGGACCAGTTTGCCCAGTGGAGGATGGGCGTTCACTGCATCTGCCAGAGGCTATGCCACACACCCAAAACCTCTTGTTATAAATGCATATTATATAGTTGGCTTTTCTCAAATATTGAGATGAATTTGAGAAGGCTGTACTGTATTTTCTTTTATTAATAGAGTTTAGAAGTGTAATTCATGTAATGAATATTTTCTGATTGTAACATAGTGTTAAAGTAAAGACTGGGGTTTTTTCTTTGTAACATCTAAACTGGCCAAGCCAGAAGGTAGGGGGAGTCATCCTGCATTCCTGCATGAAGATTGCTGTACCTCCATTATCAAGTATTGAAGATGACCACAACCTCGGGAGAAGAATTTATGGGATCTATGCTGTCAGATGGAATGGAGCCACCTGCAGATGGATTTACCAGATAAAATGATTGGGGGGGGGGGGTTGAAACTGAACAAAGAAAATCATACCCAAAAGAAATGTTTGAATCATGCATGTGAATTTATAAATATGCAACAGGCTGATACTCTTAAGGAACAA
Organism: Hylia prasina; assembly: GCA_013397195.1. Taxonomy (NCBI): domain Eukaryota; kingdom Metazoa; phylum Chordata; class Aves; order Passeriformes; family Sylviidae; genus Hylia; species Hylia prasina. Next base: position 74,655 of record VYXD01004534.1, read on the forward strand.
GCTTTTGTGCTGGCTGGCTTGGTGCCAGACAACCTCAGCTGAGCCTTGCTTTAGCCTGTCTCCTAATTGTCTATTTTTTAAAATTTTTATTGAACTTATACATTTTTCTAAGAAAGTGAACCTCATTTTTCATAATCTCCTTCTTCCCCCCTTTGGTTTAGGGATCTGTGGGAGCCTGGCAGCAGAAAAACCTGGGGCTGTGGCTTCCACCCCAAAGGTGCTGGGCTGGGCCATGCCTTGGATGCTCTTCCAGATGCTTCAAACAATAGTGTCATTTTATCTCAATTTGCCTTAGGTGGTTTAATGCACAGTTCAGGATTTCAGTCAGGAGGCTCATCCAGGCGGGGCTTTGGTGGTGCAATGTTGTTACACACCTTTGCTATAACAGGCAAAAGTCCTTCATAAAAATGTTTAAGCCATAAACCATAACATTTCAGTCTCCAACAACGTCCCTTCAATCCAAACTATTCTGCGATGCTTGTTAACAACATAAACATGGTATTAAGACCTCAAATTCTGAACAAGAGCTAAAGGAAGTTATCCCACGTCACTGGGGGGGAAAAATAGGCAAAAGAAAGTCAATTTCAGTCACTCAGTTACCTTAAGTTACAAAATTTCTTGAATCTTAAAGAATAGTAATAGAACAAGATTTACTTTGGTGAGAGGTTATCTGATTCACGAATTCCCTTGTATATCTTCAGCCACAGAAAACAAATAAAGGAGGAGTGTGAACGGAGGGCCTGCAGAGTAAGAACAATAAGCCCATCTAAAGCCAAGATGTGAGGAGCAAGTTTGTATTTAATAAGCATGGTGTACTGCATAAAGGATAGCCTAAGGGAGAAAGCACAGTTTCTGGCTGGACAGCTAAAGGGGTTTAAACCACAAAAGGAACTTGAGGAGATTCTGGAGCTTCTCTTCTACACCATCACTTATGTGATAGCTGTCAGTAGTCATGTTTTGGGAACTGCATGACTTAAACACAGCATGGTTTGCTAGATTTTCCTCCCCTTATTTTATACAAACCCCCACCTAATCCCTGACAGATTTTTTTATTCATGGTGAAATGGACCAGGTTTTTGGAGGAAGGAGAGCAGGGGCAGAAGGATGCAAAAATCCAATATTTGATTTGGCTTCTCTTTTGGAAGAGCAGCAATTAGAAAATTTAAATTCCATCTTGACAGCTGAGTATCTTGACACACACAAAACTGATATTGCCCCATCTCCAGCAAAACCAAAAGAAATTCCCCAAAACCCAAAAGAAGGAGTTTCTCTCCTTCTAGCCCAAGCTCAGAACCATACAGAATGGAGTAAATCACAGAATGGTTGTGATTGGAAGTGAGAGGAAAGCTAATGTAATGATAAATAATTTGATGGGTGAAGGTATGGGTGTTACATCTTTGAAATGAGTCTTAACGTCTCTACTAACTTCGGGCAGCAGGTTTGTTGCAGAGCCCAGCCAAAACAGACAAGTCCACTTGTCCTAAAACAGACAAGTGAGTCTGCACAAGCCTGAACTTCTAAACTTAGGGGTAAAACAAAAGGTTGAAGAGGGGAATATGTGATAGGTGGTTCACGAAGGCTAGTACCTCAGCCAGTGTGGAAAGGAAGAGAGCAATATGCAGCTGGGAGTTTAAGTGAAAAGGAGGCTGTGCTCTCCAAAAACTTGAGAGAGAAAACCCTGGCTGTGTGTCCCAGTGGACTCTCTCTATTCAAATAAAGTTGAAGGACTCCTCTGTCTCCTTTTAGGACATAAACCTCTGGCATTTGTGGAATTTTCCTGACAGAAGAGACATTTGGAGATCATCTAGTCCAACCCCCGTGATAGCTCAGTCACCTAGAGCAGATTGCAGAGTCTGGAGTATCTCCAGAGAAGAAGAACCCACAGTCTCTCTGTGTAATTTGTGCTAGTGTTCTGTCTCCTTCACAGTAAACAAGTTTTTCTTCATTCAGATGAAGTTCCCTGTTTTCCAGTTTGTGCCCACTGTCCTTTGTCCTGTCTCTGGACGCCACTGAAAAGAGTCAAGGCATGCTCTTGACACATGCCCTTTAAATATATTTGTATATTTGCATGCATTCACAGAATCCCAGAATGGGTCAGGTTGGAAGGGACTACAGTGGATCACCTGCCCAAGCAGGGTTATCTCCAAGCATATAGCACAGGATTGCATCCAGGTGGTTCTGGAATGTCTCCAGTGAGGGAGACTCCATACCCTCTCTGGGCAATCTGTTTTGGTGTGTAGTCACTGCACAGGAAAGAAGTTCTTCCTCATGTTCAGATGGAACTCCCTGTGCATCCATTTCTGCCCCTTGCTTCTTGTTGTATTGCTGGGCACCACTGAGCAGTGCTTGGTCCATCCTCTGACCCCTCCCCGCAGGCGCTGACAGACATTGATGAGGTCCCCTCTCAGTCATCTCTTCTTGAGGCTGAACAGCCCCAGCTCCCTCAGCTTTTCCTCATAAGAGAGATGCTTCATCTCTTCATCATCTCTGCAACTTCTACTGAAGTTGCTCCAGGAGCTCCATGTCTCGCTTGTCCTGAGGAGCCCAAAACTGGACACAGCACTCCAGATGTGCCTCACCAGGGCTGAGCAGAGGGCCATGATTACCTCGCTCCACCTGCTGGCAATGCTCTTCCTAATACACTCCAGGATCCCATTTGCCTTCTGTGAGGATCCAATTTAATTTTTATTTATCTCTCAATATTGTCCAGGTTTTATGTTATAAATCCATTTTCCAACATGGGATGAAAATTTACCATAGGGGTTGTACGTGTCCAGGGAGCCTTAACACCTGCAGGGGGGCAGCTCGGACACGTGAGGGGGTCAGAGACCACTGACATAGCATCTCTAAGTGGACAACCCCTTTAGAAAATGGAGAGAAGTTCTGTCTCTGGGGGAACTTCACCTGGCAGACAATCAGCGAAAACTTTCACCATTGGGCTGCAAAAACCCTCCTGCCCAGGAAAATTTCCTCATTAAAGCAGTTAACTGCACCATAACTGCGTTCCCACCGTTTCAGCTTCTTGAAGGGAGTGGGGGGTCATTTGCAGGTTCAGCTCATTCGGTCCCTCTGACCTCCCTGTTCGCTTCTTCTCCCTGCGGTCCTGCTTCTTCCCTGCCTGTCTTTCCTGTCTGCACCTGTCTGTGTGCCCTGCTTCGCTGCTTCCCCGAGACAGCCCATCGCTCTGTGACAACTTGCTCCGATGTATTCCAGCCGCTCACAGCCTGCCTGCTGTTTTTCCCGCGTTGCCCAGCAGCAGCCAGCCCGCAGCCATTATTCGCCCGTCGCCAGTTGGAAGTCTCACACAGCCGGTCACAAGAGTCGCGCAGGGTCACTGCAGCTTGCAGCATATACGTTCCACCTGCCAAGCAACCGCCAACAGGTGCCACGGGGTTCTAACAGTACCTGTTTTTTGTTTCTCTCTCCATCTCTCTTTTACCAGAGGGGCAGAGGGCAGGGGGCAGTTGCTAGCTATCACAAGCAGAACAGTCAAGCTGTTGCTTACTGAGGGGAGAATTCACTGTCACCACCGGAGTACAGTCCTAGAGACCTACCACCATCTGCTCTTGTGTGCAGGAATCCTGAGCTCGTCTTTTCCTGCCTTGCTGCGAGCCGGGCTGCCACTGTCTTGCCCCCGCCGCTTCTTCAGCACTGCCCCGGGCCTTTTCTACACAGTAGCCCTGCACTGCCCTGCCCTACCGGGACGTCCCACAGTTCCAGCTACCACTGCGGAGCTTCTGGTACATCTCATCCACCAGCCCAGGATTTCTGCTCATTCCCGCTGTTCCAGCTTGGTGCTCCTCAGACTCCTGCAGGGGCACTGGGATCAGACTGCCCCAGGGTTTTGTGAAGCAAAGTCTCTCCTCCATCCCTTCCCGTCTTGGCCAAGAAGGCTGTCAAGAGGTTCCTAGTTCTGTTTTGTTGTTAATGCCATAATTATTGTTGTTTGTTTGCCTTGTTATACATACTAGTAAATAACTGTTATTCCTATCCTCAAATCTTTCCCTGAGAGCCCCTTAATTTCAAAATTATAATTCGGAGGGAGGGGGTTTACATTCTCCATTCCAAGGGAGGCTCCTGCCTTCCCTAGCAGACACCTGTCTTTTGAACCAAGACATATCAATAAACAATTCTCAGATATAATATTTGCCACATTTGCGCTTTATTTCATCCTAGAAACTTCTTAAAAATAATACTTCTGCAGTTCCCTCACATTGGAATGTGACACCTTCTTGGCCACAAGGGCACTGCTGGATCAGGAACAGCTTGTTGTCCTTTGCACACAGCTGCTTCCCAGCAGATCAACCTCTACTCATATGTGGGACTCTACACTTGCCTTTTCTGAACCTCTTTAGGTTCCTCTCTGCCCAACTTTCTACCTTGTGTAATCCTGTACTCTAGTTGGTCTCCCAAGCAGGGGTACACATTTGAGACTTACAACGAGGCTAGCATCTGGATGGTAGGTGAGTTAGGTATATGACACAGACATTAAATGTTTTGCTGACAAATCAGCAGACACTCTTCACCTTTTTTAATAAAAGATCTCAAGAACAAAAGTAGTCAAATTATTAAAAAAATATATCTACAGATACTCAAGTAAGACAAACGCATCAAGTTTTAAGGCCTCCTGCCTGCAGGTCTCCTACTGCAGCAATGCAAGGAAGGTGCCACCTTAAAATGCATTTTAGGGAAGTTCCTCCCCTGACTAGTTTCAGAGGAAAAAGAAACCAAAACCCCAAAACAAACCAACCAGCAACCAAAATCCCCAACCACAACCAACTGAAACTTAAGCTAAAGTGACAGATTTTAAATGGCTGCCCAGTTTGAAATAGCTTTCCTCTCTTGCAACATGATGCAGTAAATAATTTTTCCTGTTTTCAGATGATTAGTCCCATTCCAAAGCTGAAGGTGTTTAAGTTACTAACATATCTACACTGGACATCCTATTTTAAATGGCATGCCTGGAAATAGAGTTAACTCAGGAAAAATGTTCTACCCCTGAAAGTCTATGTATACAAGAGGAACTGGCTGTCCCCCTCCTCTTTCTCTGTTCACACAGCTTTCAAGAGCTTTGAAAAAACTTTAAGTATATATAAATGCTTCTAGAGACATCACTTTATTATTTTCTCAAAAAAATCAGTGCATTCTCACAACAGCTACTTATGTTATAAAGACACTGACTGCACTCTGACAACTTGGCAAAGCCTTTGTTGAACTGTTTTCCCTCCCTTCTCCCCCTTAAAAAAGGCAGCTAAGAATCTGAACACAACTGGAAAAATGAACAGGAACTATGTGTGGAATTACTAATTACATATCCGGAGTTCCAGAGCCTAATACAAAAAGTATTATTTTACTTAGATACAGCATTAACTGAAAAACAATCCTTTCTGCTTATCTTTACAGAAAATAGGTTTTAAGCAGCTTCAGTAACTGCCTTTATAGTGGAAACCACATGAGAAACAGAATGCTGAAGAGCATTTTCATTCAGCTAGAAGTGATTTAAACAGGGAAGATAAGCTTTTCCAGAAAATGACTAAGAGCAGGATTTCTACCTGTAGTAAAAGCTGGTGTTGGATGATTTGAGGAGTACTCAGTCTCACAGGAACAAGAAGTTTCTGTGGTAAATGCCACAAATACCATGCAGGAGATTTTTATTTATAATGTCAACCTAAGAATGACCAGCACATCCATCATAGTGTCTTTATTCTTAATTTTCAAGTTAAGAAAAAAGGCAAAAAAAGAACAAACAACACCCCCCAAACCCCCAAACCAACCAACCAAACAAATAAAACCCAACAACTGCCGCCCCCCACCCCCCCCAAAAAAAACCCCCCTT
>VYXD01004534.1:90082-107344 GCA_013397195.1 Hylia prasina
AAAAATTCTAACCTCCCACATTTTTTTACTCATTTTTGCCAGCTACTAGAAGGCCTCAGTTATGAGCCAAGGCCTCCATAGACAAGTGCTGTCTATACATTCTAGTGGCAAATTGCTGTCTTACATAATAGGCATTCAAATGTTGGTTTTCTGCATATATTTTCCTCATATTTTTACAAGTATGCCAAGCAGAAACGCTTGTCCAACTCTAACAAACATACACAAGTCCTTAGCACAACACCCCCCAGATTGTCTCCCAATTCATACTGGGTACTTTCTGCAGGCTGAGATACAATCATTTTACATCGTATGTTAAATTAATTTGAGCAAATGTAATTTCTCAGGAATTTTCCATCATTACTGTCAAGTAATATATTAGAAGTTTGTGAACAGCAAATATAGCCTGTTTTGTTAAAATTATCTAGTATCAAAACAACCCTGTAATACATCATTTTTCCATCCAGACAATAATATGTTTTGTTCCCCTTTGAATCTGATCCAGTGGTTTGGATGGAGTCAAAAGCATTTTCAAACCTTAAGATGTTAATCCACCTAAGAGCTATGAAATATATCTATTGATACTTCATACTTGTAGGGTCTGTTCTTTCTAGTGCAAATTTGACCATTTCCTACCTCTTTAAACAATCAGAATCAAATTGCTATTTCAATTAAAGTTTTATTTTACCACCTCTTACTAAAAACTGCTATATTTTGAACTTTTAAAAAGCAATCATTCAAAAAGGTCCATTCATTAGATTTTTTTCATTACCAAATGTTTTCACCTGCAAATAATCTTTGGGAGAAACTGGATGCCTGCTTTAAGTGTTATTAACCAGAAAGTTTTACAGACTTAGTGGTTCAACAACTGTGACTGTTACATGACTTGTCTTGTTCAGAAATTGCCATTTTCCCCTTCTTCTTTCTCCAAAATTCCTTCACCTCCCACTGTGGTAGAAACCAACAAGTGAACAACACCAGATGTTCAGCTGCCAAGGTTACTTTCTGCCTGTCTTAAGAAATTTTATGTAAGCACCTGAGTGCTTGATATATTGTGAGCACAGAGGTGACATAACTAATTGGAGTCCTCCAGGAAAAGAAATTACTTTGGAAATACAGGTGAGTGCAAGCTCTGGTAATCATCCAAATGCTTCTCCAGCCTCATCTGCTGTCTCATTCTTTGAAATACATATTCCATTCTCTTTTAAAAAAACAGCATTTAGGTGAAGGAAACAAATAATTTGTCTTGATTACAAGGTACCATAATATTTGTTTTAAGCTTCCTGAAGTGGAATTACAGCACAATCACAGTGCTTTGAGGAAGACGTGACAGGTTTTCTGCAGAAATGTTTTGCTAAAACTGATGGTTCTTTCAAAAAATACGGGGGATAGGAGAAGACATGCCAGAAAGTAAAACTGTAACAAAGATAGCTTAACAAAAGTGGGGTGGGAGTGGTGGGAGAGGGAGTGAGCTAACCAGAATAGAGTGAATGACTTGAAACAAAATAAACAGCTTCCACATAACATTTCCCTCAGTTTCCATAAAAGTGCTCACCCCATGGTACTGAACTAGCCACTGAACTAGACAGTGAGAACTTGTAAACCATCTCTTTACCCACATATATGCAACACTCCACAGAGATGGAAGAAAAAAACCCAGCAAAACAAGAAAAAACAGCAATGAGTCCACTGTACACATCCACAAGGACACTATTTTATGCAAATTTTGTTTTGCTTGATATTGTTATATAACTTCAAGTGAACTTCATGGGAGTTTAGCCATTCCATATGGCCCTGGCAAACCGTCTGCAAGGACAAATACAAATGTCTATCTTGTGCTTCAATTGCTTTAATATACAAGATATTTATATTGAAATGCAGACATTCCTGGCTGTGTGCACATTTCTAAGTAACCTTCCTTTACATAACCATTTGCATGGGAGTCACCTCTAGCATTTCTAAGGGAAAGCATGACACTAAACCTTAGTTTAAGAAAAGTGTTCCTAAAAGGGTTCGCCATGTGCAGGCAGCAAGTGTCTTTAGAAGTACTCCAACACAAAGATTACATTTTTGTGTGTTGATGATTCTAAATAGATCATACTGGATGGAAATTTTTACATCCCAACTGCAGAACTATATTACTAGTTGTTCCTGGCTCTCTTAAAGTGCCACCAACCCATATCTATTCCCCCTCGAACAAAGGAAGCTTGCTTACTGCTACTGCAGAAGGTTCACATCCATGTCACTGTCTATCATCAGTGAAGAAATACTACTATTATTTACTCATGTGAATTTATGAGGAAACTGAATATTCTTAATATCAGATGTACAAGATGATTCTCTCATACTTCACAAGAGGACTTCTCCCTAGTGACCACCAACACATAAGAAGAAACTAAAGCACCTGGGGTATCCTTGCAGGAAGGGTAAAAGCCTGCTGTGATGTCTTTAGTTCACTTCTTTAAAAACAGGTCTGTACACACACCAGATCACATCTGGAGTTGTCAGTGGACACAGACAAGTTTGGTAGCTCAAGGTCATGAAAGGTATTCTGTTCTGTATTCTCACCAAATCATTTGCTCTGGCATCAGCCGGTTTCTGAAGCAGAACCTGGCAGCTACCACAACAGGCTGTTGCAGGAATTACACATGTAATATAGGAAATAATCACATAAATATCTTTGTGTAATTCAGTTAAATAGCCAATGGGAAGACCTCATCCAGGCTCAATTAGATCTGCTAATCATGGTGGTAGTTTTAACTCTCATTATTAATGCCAGATGCCTTATGATATTCACAATTACCAGAAATATGTATACTACAATATGAACAAAGAATTGTTGCAACTTTAAAGCTGAAACAACAGGACCTCAGAAGCCAAGCAACAATAAAAGCAAGTCCTCCTCTTGCATACATTCACCTTATAAAAGAAACAAGGAATTGCAACTGCCTTGATGTAACATTTCCAGACATGTTTCTTGTCTCCTGTATACAGTGAGGGAAGACAGCCACCCTCATTTTCTCTTTTGCACATCCAATAGTAGTCTGTGGGGCCAGCAGCCTAGAAGAATGACACCATGGGGCCAGCCAAGGAAGAGCCCTCTCTGCCTCCTCTCTGCTGGAGAGAGACAGGAGGGAGACAGAACAACACCTCTGGTTGAGCCCTCTAAGGAATACAGAGCCCCTCCTAAGCAGCATGCCCAGGTTTAAGCAAAACAGTATGACCTGCTGAAATGCAGTATAAGACATGATTTCTGAGAGACATGCCAATAACTCACAGCCAGTTTCTTCTGAGCCCTGAGGATCTAAGCAAGAGGGGGAAATTGTAAAGGTTATTAAATAAGCTAGAGAGAAGCATGTAGCCCTTTTAAAGACACAAATAGCCTTTCCCACCATGTCAATTTGTATCAGTTTTAGAAGCACCTGAGTATCTTGCCCAGTGTCACCAGTCAAAAATGAAAAATGTTAGGCTGAAGACTAGAAACAAACATTGCTTTTTTGTAACTTGTTTATATAGTAGCAGCTTATTCTCCTCCTACAACTTACAATGGAGTGTCTAAGGGTCTGTACATGTTTCTAAACCCTGAGCAGCCTTTAGCAAAGAAAGGCCACTTCTCACCTAAACCAGCAAGAGAATGAACAGTAAATTGACACCTCTTCCCCCAGTCCTCCTCCAAAACCAGGCTGTCTGCTTTATAGCATTATGTTGGACAGATATTACTGGAGAAATATGCAGTCTTACAAAGTTAAGAAATCCCACTTAATTATGGCCTAATTTAGAAATCAGTTCTTAACAAGCAAATCCAGCAGAGTTCAACAAAAGACTGAAGGTTGACAATAATCTCAATTTTGAGTACATCAGTTGTGTATTACATATAGTCAAGAAAGCATAGTTTAAAAACTTTCACTGTCAATTTCTACAGCAATTCAGTCATGCTTTATGATTTCTTGTCAGGGTTGGGGGGGACAGAAACAAAAGGCTTCTTTGGTCTAGAATCTCTGTATCTGAGTGAAAGATTTCTGAGGAATAAGGAGTGGGGTTTTCTTGAGCCAAAATAAACAAATAAACAAAATATCACCTTATTTACTGCTCAAACTACCCCAGTGAGCTCCATCAAATATTTAGGTAATGCTACTATTTATTGCCTCTGCATTATCCTCACACACACACACATTGTAATTCATTTGCTTCCAGCATCACCAACTGAAGTCTAATTTCAATGTGCACTAATATTAAGAAAAATCACACCTAGATGCTTCACAGAAAGGCCAGTTGGTCAGTACATACTATCTCCTCCCATGAAGCCATGATGGTTAATAACAGTAATTTCTGTACATATTCTGTCTTGCCAACAGAGCTCACAAGTCTTATGCTGTGGCACCTTTTACAACTTTCAGATGTCAGGTCCAGAAACCTGTGCTGAGAGAGGACATGATTAAAGACTCTCAGCTCCCTTACTTTCCCCTAAATTAAAGGTGGAAGGGAAGATTAGCTGACAGAAACTACAATTTCTGCAGGTCTTGAATATTTCTTAGCAAGTTCTCAGTGAAAAGCAATCCAAACCTCATCTACCTTGGCTATACTGATGCCCTGTGACCAGCTTACACAGCTTTTAATTCCTGCAGCTCAACTACCAAGAAAGTTCTCTACACCTCCACTGCACCACCTCTATTGCTCCCCAATATTCTGCAATATAACAGAATTGCAGAAACATTTAGGCTGGAAAAGACCTCTAAGATCATTCAGTCCAACTTTTGACCAATCAACACCTTCACAACTAGACCAGGGCACTGAGTGCCACATCCAGTTGTTTCTGGAACACTTCCAGGGATGGTGACCCTACCACCTCCTTGAGAGTCCATTCCAATGCTTTACAACCTTTTTCATGTTCTTCCTGATGTCCAACCTGAACCTCCTCTGACAGCCTGAGGCTGTGTCCTCTTGCTACATTGCTGATTGCCTGGGAGAAGACGCCAACCCCTATGCTGCTTGTGAGGTATCAACCACTGCTGCCTTTTCCTCACTAATTTCTGCTCATTCTTCACCATCTCCAGAGCATGCGGGTCCCACATAAGAGACTGCTCAGCCCATACGCCTGACTTGGACACGAGAATTACTCTGCCTTAGTGTTCATGTGAACACACTCCAGCCACAAGAGCAGCAGCAGACTTCTGGTTGCCTTGATTTCTGCCTGGGTTTCCACTGGCTCCCACAAACAATAGGCATCTGCATACCCATGCACCTACAGTCACTTTCTTCATGAAAAGATTTCTTATCAGCATCTTGCTTGTGAACTTGCTTTCCACCTAGTGTTTCTTTGGAATTGGGACAGGAAGGGAAAAAAAAAGCCCAGCAAGAAGAAACCTCCAAGTCTGATAACAACATAGGCATCAAACTGATGCACAATATTGCACCCTCTATCATTTCCTTAGCAGTCAAAGACAGCACTGCCAATATACAACTAACCAGAAGGCTGAGTAGCCTGAACACACTGAAACCTGTCACCAAAAAAAAACCAAAAAAACCCACAGCAGTTTCACGTGCTCGGCTATATCATACAATTAAGAAAAAATGAAGTAATAACTTTATTATTATTATTTATTAATATGTGAAAGAGAATTTCTGCACTAGCTGTTCATTTAACAGCCCAGCATTTCCATAAGGTCTTGTAGGAGACCAAAGAGCAAGACATGCATAACTTCAAGTCTCTCCACTGCAGGACTCTGGGGGGAAAAAGGGAGTATACACACACAAAGCTTTCTGTTAGGTAATCTTCGGTTAAAATGAATGAAAGGTAAACCTCAAAATATACCCAGAATCAGTATCATGGATGTTCCACATCTACAGCAGATTGAGAACACATCCTGGGCTAGTTGTAGGTAATTTCTTTGCAAGACTGTGCTAAGTAAGTCTTTTCAAAACACTATTTTCATGTACATCCCTTTCCCTAAAACATCAGTAAGACATAAGAAGCATAAAACAGAAGCACTGTAAGATGTGATCTGAAAGTGACAGCCTTTTCATGACGGGCACTACTAACTCTGTTAATTCGGTGGTTCTCTGCAGGTATGTGGCCCCACGATCTGCTTTTTTCTATTATTTATGCATGCTTTCTGGCTGGGGAATCTTTGTCCAACTTATTCTAACCTTGCCCTTTTGATTTTAAGGAGTTAGGACTATAAAAATACTGGAAACTCAAGTCTGTTCCGAAGATGCAGGATCCAGTGCTGGCAACAGAAAACACGCTCCCGCCCATTCACCTTGTAAAGGCCATGAGAAAAACAAACTATGCAGCCCGCATCCTAAAGTTTGCACGGCGGCAGGCGGCCGCTGACTTGCATTCAACCAGGCCGGCCTTAAACAGGTTACATCTGCACGAAAACAAGAGACACATGGAAAGAATCAGCGCACACCGCCTCGGCTGTGGCGGGGGACGCGCTCATTTGCGTTTCGCTCTTGGAGACGCGACTTGGCTCCTCTCGCTCCAGAATGAGGGAGAGGAAGCGACACCTCCAGGAACCATCCCCCTCAACACACCCATAGAGATTTCGCGGACGCCGCCCCCCACAGCCCAGCGCCGTAGCGGGTCGGGTCCGGGGAGCTCCCCGAGGCGGCGGTTCGCGATAGCCCCGCGGGACAGGAACGCGACCACTTACAGCTCAGGACCCCCACAGAGACTAGGAGCAGCAGGCGCAGACTGCGGCTCGCCATCTTCCCGTGGAGACGGCGCGGGGCGGTGCCCGGCGGGCCGGGGACTCAGTGCCTGCGGAGCTGTTACAGTAACGGCCGTGCTCTGCCTCCTCGGAGCCCGGAGCCGCCCCAAAGTTTTAACGTGTCCGAGGAGGCGTCTCCCCGCTCCGAACGCAGAAGCCGGGGCTGGAGCGGGGATGTGCCCTGGCCGTCCGCCCTAGAGCGGGGAGCTGTGGCGGGCAGCGGTTCCGGGAGTATCCCTCTCCTCTACCGCCCCAGCAATGCCCCCCGCGTATCCCGGGGGCTGTGTTGTGTTGAATCCAGCAGCTTTTCTCCCCATTTTGTTCATTTATTTGTTTATTTTTATGTTAGGACATCTTCATAAGCTCAAGGACGTTTGTTGCAACAGAATAAACTTTTCATTAGGAAAAGGTTTAATTTCTCAAAGAAGAGCGTTGTCCCTGTTGATGCGTTTCCCTCAGGCAACCCCCCCGCCCCCGGGGTGGAAGTAGGGATAACGGGGTGAAATCACTGAACAAACATTTGGATATTCCGGCTGACAAAAAAGCCATGTGAGGGTGAGGCGTTTAAGGCGAAAGAAGTCAGTGACTCCTTTTGCCTATCTGTACGGTTGGACCGGATAGAATCCCACCTAAAGCAGGAGATGGCTCACACGGTGACCTTCAAAACCTTTTATGTTATTATTTTATATCAGACTGGGAGAGTTTTTCGTTAAATATATAGGTGGTGTAATGGCCCTTTAAATTTATGGATCAAGGAAAATTACTTATCGTGACAATAGCATAGCTGAGTAGTTTCCAATAACATCTTAAAAATGCATTACCACTGATGTAAAGCAGTTCTATAACAAGAAAAGTATCACAAATTTTTGGGGGGTTTTTGTTTTTGTTTTTGTGGTGGTTTGTTTGGGTTTTTTTTTTGTTTTTTTGGTTTTTTGGTAATCAGAACAGCAATGTCAGCTATATTTTGTTAGAGGGTGACAAAATGAAGAAAGTTCATTTATAAATAAAATCTCTAACAGCTATTTTAATGGAGAGCAAGGAAGTAGGATGCCATGATGCTTTTCACGGCAAAATCTTATTTTTCATGTGGAAAACATGTATACAGAGTGCACATAATATTTCTTTAAAAAATCTACATACATCTATGTATGTATGTCTAGTATATATTACTGATACAATGGCATGCATTTAATAAAATCAAAACTGTCCCACTGAAAACAGAAAAGTTTTTTGTGTGTCCCAGCACATCTTAGCTTTTGGCATGTACAAAGGTTCATTGATTTCAGTAGGACTGCTTTACTATTTAGACAGACAATGATTGAAATGTTGTCTTGATATAACATTTAAATATATGGCAAGAGTGGTGGGAAAGTTACAAGCATGGGGAATGTTAAGAAATGGCAGTATGGAATTAAATTAAAAGATAGGCAGTAGGATGTTGTTAATACTGATGGTTGATGAAAAACTTATATGCCCTGGCCATGTGTGCTGGAAGCCCAGGAACTCCCCCCTTGTGCTCGGCTGCATCCAAAGCCCTGTGGGTAGCAAGCAGGGAGGGGATTCTGCCCCTCTGCCCCACTTTAGTGAGACCCAATCTGCAGGGCTGCTTCCAGCTCTGGGGTCCCAGCACAGGAAGGATATGGACCTGTTGGAGTGAGTCCAGAGGAGACCACCAAATTGACGAGGGGCTGGAGCACCTCCCCTGTGAAGATAGGCCAAGAGGTTTGGGGCTGGAAAAGAGAAGGTTGCATGGATAACGCACAGCAGCTTTCCAGTATCTGAAGGGAGGCAGGAGAGGGACCCTTCATCAGAAAATGTAGTGACAGGACAAGGAGTAATGGGTTCAAACTGAAAGAGGGAAAATTCAGGTTACACATATGGAAGAAATTCTTTACAGTGAATGTGATGGCACGGGTTTCCCAGAGCAACTGTGGCTGCCTCATCCCTGGAAGTGTGCATGGCCAGGCTGGATGGGGCTCTGAGTGACCTGGTCTAGTGAAAGGCGTCTCTGCCCATAGCAAGGGGTGGAATGAGATGGACTTTAAAGTCCCTTCCAACCTAAAGCTTTCTGTGATTCATTAACACAGCTCTTATACTATAGTAAATCCATTTAAATGAAAAGGTTTTATATAAGCATGAGATCAGAGTAAAGTTCCCTTTTTCTGTTCACTGTTTCGTTTCTCTTGCAAGTGAAGCAAATTCCTAGTGCACAGGATTGTTTTCCCCACCTTTCTCTGACTTTTTCTAGTAGCGTTCATATTTTCTTTCCATTCCCTTCTTTTATTTCAGCAATGACTAGATCATGGTTTCTCTGTTTGCTTTATACAACTGCAGGAAACACCAGCAATTAAATGTCAATGTTTTGAAGGCATTTACAGAATTATTGGAAAATACATATGGTTGTAATACATATAGTTCATTTAATAGATACACTTTTTCTCTATGTACTTTGCTCAACTATGGTATTCTTTAAAATACTGTAATGTACTTTGTTAGAAGAGCACAAGGCTGCTATCTGTATTTTTTATCTTTTAAAGTTGAATCTAGTAGAAATGTTTTCATTGAGTAATGCATGGAACTCAAAATGGAAGAATTTGTTTGAGATGCTCAGTTTAACAGTTATTATTGGAGAACTTTCCATAGGCACTCCTTTTTGGAATAATAAAAATAGTCTATAATTAACATCTGCACACAAAATGCAAGTCAAGAATAGCTATCTTGTTTTGGATAGCTGTTCTAGTCAAGTTCATGGTATAGAAAAGCCTTGAAAAATTGAGTGTAATTGCAACATGATTTCAAGATTTGGATGTTTTGTAACAATCCCAGGAATTAATAAAATAAAAGACTGTCCTCACTTTATTAGACAATATTTTAGATAATACATTCTTACATTGCAGTGGAATTCTTCCTCTTGTTAATGAAACTTTCTATTGCAAATATGAAATGCTGATGATAATCTGTTCTAATAATAAGAGTTTACCTCTTTTATTATTGCACCATCACTGTGTTACAGTCCAATTTTGAGAGTTATTAGAAATGCTCGAATTAAGGTGCAACAAGACTGTATGCCAAAGTCAGTAATATGAGTTTTATTTAATAGTAAATATGAGAGAGAGAGAGGGAGAAAAAGGAATAAAGAAATAGAAAAGAGGTGGGGAGCTGGGGGGACAGAAAGAGAGTAACAGAGACAGATCAAAGAAAATATCACCATTGTGTGAATCCCAGCGATTTTCTATTGATCCTCTCCAGCTGGTCTTCTTGGTGGTGAAGGTCTCCCACAGAAAAGCATAGAATCCAGTGGATTAATATATGCTCAGGCCAGGCCAGCTGGGAATGCCCAGGTCCCTCCCTGGGGGTGGGGGCAGTTTCTTGCAGCAGACTCTGGATCTGTTGTGTCACTTTGCATCACATGCAGTCCTCTGGTGTAAGGCCTCTGGGGAGTGCTTTGGGGATCTGTGATGAATTATGAGAGCCCCCCTCAGCTGCGTCTCACATCAATGTCCCATGGATGTGCCCTTTGGAGCTGGAGGTTTCGCAGTTGGGCTGGTTTGTGTAAAGGAGGATGCGTGTTCACTGCCTCTGACCACAGGTTACACGACACATTGGAAACCTCCTCCTCTCCCCTCGGTTGGGAGGGACTTTGTGTAAACCTGGCCTCTGTGGGGGCCTTTGGGGGCCACCCCAAGCCAAGCCAGAGATGATTCTGCTGCCTTTGGCTTTCTTGTGGATGCATTCCTTTCCCTCAGTCTTGTTTGTTTCTCCCTACACTTGAGAGGATTGAACATAATGTTGCCTTTATCTTATCTAGGCGGCTTAACTCACAGTGCAAAGTTCCAATCAGGCATTTTCAAGGAGGGGTGGGCTTCTGTGGTTGTAGCTTATTTATACAGTTTTTGCTATAATGGGCAAAACTCCTTCATAACAATGTTTAAGGCATGAATCACTTCAGTCCCTGACACAGTCAGAGTTTTGTTCTCCTCACCTAACAGAAAAATGCTTTGACAAATAATTTATAAAAATTCTGTGAAACACCATAAGCCTCTGATTCTTCACTTTGGATACATTTTATCTTTCCCAGCACTTGGACATTAAAAATGAATAAAGAGAAATTAAGTTATATTAAGAAAATCCTCCTTTTGGTGATTTCTCCACTCAAAACATGTTTTATTTTGCAGGGGGAAAAAAACCTCTCTAGATTTATTCTTCTACAATTTGCATGCTGATTTCTAGAATATCTTTGATGTAAAATAATAACAAAAAATCAGTATAACAGATTAGAACTGCTAAATTCAGTTGCAAAGGCATTGCAATGTAGATACTTGAACACCTATCACAGATAGATTAGCAAGGAAGATGACTGTGATTCCTCTTCTCAAAAACCTGCGTAGAGGAGGGGCAAAAGTAGTGCAGTACATTAAGAGAACTGGCTGTTTAATTAGCACCTTGAAGAGTAAGATGCTAATTTCTATGGAATCTCCTCTGTTATGGCTTACACATGCCAGACTAGAAGATAGTTGCGGGAGAGATAATGAATGTTCATCCTTGTGCTGCCATTAAAAATAACTTCAGAAAAAAGTTTAATGAAAGACCATGTCTCCCTAGTATGTCACATTCAGGCATATCTCAAGTTTACTCATTGAATTTAAGTAAATTAAATAATGCAATCCGCATTCCATGTAAGAAAGCACATATTTTTTTATCCTGTTGCTGAGCAGGTAGTGTAGATGTGTGATGATCTGGAGTGGCTGTTCTTTTGTTTGCAGATTGAAACACCAGTGAAAGCATAAAGGATTACAGTTCTGCTTTTCCTTTTTCTTCTTGTGCTTTCCTACTATGATTGCGCTTTAAATGTTTTAGTGTCTCTTTGTTCATCTATAATAGAAGATAACCCAGCAAGTTTCCTGGTAACTGTGCCTGATAATGATAAAACTAGCAGTGGGGAAGATGTAGAATATGGAGCCACAAAGGGAGAACATTAAAAAAAAAAAAAAAATCCTGTGCGTAAGCATGTGATATAGGGAACTTATAACTAAGTTTGAAGAAATTATCATTTGCTGTAAAATCTAGTGTTAAAAACAGATAATCCTTTGCCATGCAAAACCGGGACCTTGCTCATTTGGTCAAAACTGATAAGCAGAAAAGTGCTCAAAAACTGGGAAAAAAACCCTGTGTTTGTAGTTTAGACTATGCCCAGGAGCCTTAGAGGACAGCGAGAGACCAAGAGAGCCTGCGCAAAACCCGAGTTCATCCAGCGGACACCTAAGGAAGACTTTTACTTCATCCAGCGACCCCCTGCCCGAGACCACCAGGAGACAATGCACAAGCACAGACCGACAAAAAGCTGATTAACATACGAAGCGAGAGTAGACGGGGATGGGTTTTAAATATGCATAGGCGATGTTGAAACTTTTATAAATATGTATGAGTTTAAGTGTATTTAAACAAGACCGCCTGCTCTGTTCGGCACGCACGTCTTTGGCGGAGTTATCCCCCGTGCGTCCGGGCGCCAAGTAAAGCATACCTACTTCATAACCTTCGGTTCTGGAGTCTTTGGTCTGCTTGATATGCCTATCATTCTTTATATGGACAGTTGAAGAGCTTACTGTTATTGGAACTGTTATAGATGAAGTTTGTTAATTTGTGCATTTACAAAATATATTCTGCATAACCTGAAATACAGCTAAAGCTTCAGTAGCCTGCAGGGATTGCAACACACCCCGCTGGGCCACCAGGACATACAAAGACAGGAACATGTGTACACAAACAGGGATACGCAGTATCCAAAAACGGTAACAACTAGCAAAAGGGAAATCTTATTCCCTTAACGTACTAGTATATACATATGTGGTAACTCACGTCAAAGTAAGAATATATTGAACATAAAGTTAAATCCAAACAAATAAAGCATATTTAACAGACACTTTTTCCAAGGGGGAGTTTGAAACTTCCACAGGGATTACGTCAGTTGCACCTCAAGACCGGGTGGAGAGCAACAGCTATCCTCAACAATGGTGGTGGCCAACGACCCTCTCTTCACACCTAATGGACCGGACTGATAATGGAACAGAACCATCAGTGAGTCGTTGGTCCTCATAATGGACTACCCAGAAACTTAATCAATTTCATCAACTCACCCGAAAACCCTTTTCTGCAGAAAGGAGACCAACTATCAACCACGATGAAATTTATACACACTGAAAAGGACACCTTTGTTATACCCTGGCCCTAGCCCGGGGCTATCTAAAAAGTATAAAAATAAAACGGAGGGACAGACAAATCGTGGACAGAGGAGGCTGGCGAGAGAGACGTATGCTTCTCTGTTCACCAGTGTTGACTCCCGGCTCAACACTTCGCCCATTTGCTCGTGGCTTTTTATCCTAAATTTCTGTAATCAATGAATCCTTTTTTATACTAAATTCTAATTGGTAGCTCATCTATAACAGAACTTACATGATTCAGGCTTTGATCAAGAAGACACTTCTGAATATTTTTCCATATTTAACCAAGAAGAAACAGATTTTTCATATTTCTAAAAAGAGAACTGTTATGTTTGAGGTGGTCAGAGATGCCATTTGAGATTTGGTGCCATAACCTGTGCATAAAATCTCTGTATACATCTTTTTACTAAGAACACTAAATTGTTGTCACATATATTTGCTCCAATAAATGCTGAATACAGTAGCACACAGCTGTAAAGTGACCATTCTGATCTGATTCCAGGCATAGCAAGTTGATGGAAAACTATTTTGTAAAACTGCTAAAATAGATTTAGTTTAATTTAGTTCAATTGCCAATATCCATATTTTATAATCCATGTCACAAATATTTTTTCTAAAATCCATTGATTGATGTACTATGTATTCTTTGTGCAGCTTTGAATGCCAGCCTGCAGTACATTGAATCTATCAGCTTGAAAACCCTGCCCTTTAGTGTAAAGAATAATCAGCAGCCATGTGTAAGTGTGTGGACAGGCTGACATTTCCAGTTTAAGGGACACTTTTTTCTTTTGCAATTTTAGTTATCACCACACCTGTTTTTTACAATGTCCCAGGGTATTGCTTTAATGGCTGTCCATTCCTCTGGTTACTGAAGGCCTTGTCTCCTTTTGACTTCTGTGGCATTTTATTATTTTTTATTGCTGCTTCATGTGAATTTGTTTTAACTCACATCTGGGGAAAAAAAATCTGATTTATCTGACACATTATCTGCTTGTTTTATACTTTGAAACTAAAAACTGTGAGCAAGTTTTGAGAAAAGAAGTAAAAAAACATTTTCAGATTTTTTTTTTTTTTTTCCCCAAGCTATCACCTGATGGCTGTTTAAAGACTGAGCATGCCATGGATTAGTTGCCTGGCTGTAATGCAGTGGACTAGAGTACTGTGATAGAACACTGTATCACTATTAGACTGTTAAAATATTTCATACCTAAAAGGACTGCCAAACTTGAACAAAGAAGGCCACAAAACGTGAGGGCAGAACAAGTAAAGAGCAATACAAATTACTTGTTCTCAGTAGCTTTTTTCAGTGAAACCCCTTACACCCCACCTTCATTTTCTGGAATGTCTTGTATGATTTTATCTGACTTGCAAAGTACAGAGTCAATGCCTTTTTCTTTTTTTTTCTCAACTGAACTTGCAAGATTACTGCCACTGATTAGGCAGCTCAGTAGCAATCTAATCTAGTACATTTCTAAAAAAGATCCATCACATCAGATGGCACTGTAGGACACATTCAACCTAAGCAACAGTGGACAATGCATTAGCCACAGTGCTGCTGGTGGAGAATTCAGAATTATTTTGCCACAGTGTTCATAATGCTTTACTGCTCACTAGGTAAAAAAATGCCTGGATGGCAGAGCCCAGAGAGTTCTGGCGAGTGATGTTAAATGCAGCTGGCAACTGGTGTCATAAGTGGTGTCCCCAGGGCTCAATGCTGGGGACAACCCTGTTCCATATCTTTATAATGATCTGGATGAGTGCATCCTCAGTCAGTTGCAGATAACACCAAGCTGGGCGGGTATGTTGATCTGCTGGAGGGCAGGAAGGGTCTGCAAGAGGAATTCAGACAGACTAGATCAATGGGCTGAAGCCAGATGGTCTGAGGTTCAACCAGGCCAATTATCAGGTCCAGCCCTTAGGTCACAACAACCCCCTGCAGGACAGGCTAGGGCAGAGTGGCTGGAAAGCAAGAAAAGGACCTAGGGGGTGCTGGTTACAGCAGCTGAACATGAGCTACCACATGTTCAGGTGGTCAAGAAAGCCAACAGCACCTGGCTTGTATCAGAAAAAGTATGGCCAGCAGGACCAGGGCAGTGTTATAGATGAGCCACCAATTAGAATTTAGTATAAAAAGGATTTATTGATTACAGAAATTTAGGATAAAAAGACCACGAGCAAAATGGGAAATAGTTGAGCCCGGGAATCAACACTGGTGAACAGAGAAGCATACGTCTCTCTCGCCAGCCTCCTCTGTCCACGATTTGTCTGTCCCTCCGTTTTATTTTTATACTTTTTAGATAGCCCCGGGCTAGGGCCAGGGTATAACAAAGGTGTCCTTTTCAGTGTGTACAGGTTTCATCGTGGTTGATAGTCGGTCTCCAGTCTGCAGAAAGGGTTCTCCAGGAGAGTTGATGAAATTGATTAAGTTTCTGGGTAGTCCATTATGGGGACCAACGACTCACTGATGGTTCTGTCCTGTTATCAGTCCGGTCCAGTAGGTGTGAAGAGAGGGTCGTTGGCCACCACCATTGTTGAGGAGAGCTGTTGTCCTCCACCCGGTCTTGAGGTGCAACTGACGTTATCCCTGTGGAAGTTTCAAACTCCCCCTTGGAAAAAGTGTCTGTTAAATATGCTTTATTTGTTTGGATTTTACTTCATGTTCAATATATTCTTAGTTTGACATCGGTCCCTTCATGTGTGTAACATATACCAATATACTAAGGGAGTGAGATTTCCCCTTTTGCTAGTTGTTACCATGTTTGGATACTGAGTATCCCTGCTTGTGTACACATACTTTAATGTCTTTGTACTGCCTTTGGTAGTCCAGCGGGATGTGTTGCAATCCCCGTTGGTCCCTGAGATTTTAACTGTATCCCTGGTTTTACAGAATATATTTTATAAATGCATGAATTACCACTTCATCTATAACAGCAGCGACCATCCCCTGCACTCAGCACTGGTTAGGCCACATCTCAAACCCTGTGTTCAGTTCTGGGCCTCGAAATTCAGGAAAGACATTCATGTGCTGGAACATATCCACAAGGGCAATGAAGCTGGGGAAGGGTCTAGAGCTCAAGTCTGATGAGGGGCAGCTGAGGAACCCTGAGTTGTTTGGCCTGGAGAAAAGAAGGCTCAGGGGAGAACTTATTCTCTACAACTACCTCCCAGGATGGTGTAGCCAGGTTGGTCTCTACTCCCAAGTAACAAGTGATAGGACAGGAGAAAATGGTCTTAAATCATGCCAGGGGAGGTTCAAGTTGGATATTAGGAAAAATTTTGTCACAGAAAGGGTTGTAAAGCATTGAAACAGGCTGCACAGGGAAGTGGTAGAAGTGCTCAGAAAATGAGTAGATGTGGTACTTTGTGATATGGTTTAGTAGACATTGTGGTATTCAGTTAAAGATTGGACTTGATGGTCTTGGAGGTCTTTTCCAACTTTAATGATTCCATGATTCTATAATTCTATGGTATTATGAAGAATATACCTCTTAAGATATAATTACACTGCATGTTGTTTTACAAGGCTTTTGCTGCTTCTGGCCATGGATAACTGCTTCTCACTTTGCTTGTTCATGGAAATTAGTATAAGAAATAATGTGAATCATGTGAATAAAACATTATCTTTCAGCAGTACTGATCCTGTAATTTGTATCACTTCAGTGACCTTGCATTCAGTGCCTTGTACAGTGTGCAGTATTAAGTAGAACTTTACTCCTGTTGTTCAATACTCCCTCAGAGACAGAACAGGTTTGTTTCTCTCTCATTCTCTGCACATTCTGCATTTACCTATTCATAGAATACTAAAGTGTTCTTTTTAAACCCTACACTAGTAACCTTCTTTTGCTTATTTTTTTTAACCATTTAAACCAAAATAATTGTCATGTTATCGACTGCATGTGATTCCTTGAGTTAACAGGAGAAATGGTGTAGTTGAGCTGTAATTACACAAATATTGGCATCATTCTAAGTGACTTGTATTTAACTCATTTTAAAAATGAGGAAGCAGGATGATTGACTTGCTGAAATTCTTAACCTATCAAATAATGTAACTAAGGGCACAAATAGCTACCATACTCATACCCCTGGTTTTATGGATCTGAGACGAGGTGAAAAGGAAGCCAGTGCCAGGTACCAAGGGGACACAGCTGTTCCACGGCTCCACAAATGTTTCCACTGTGGAAAATTCCATGTCTTTTATTTTTTTGATGCTGAGTTTAATTACATGCTTTAGCTCTTAATGATACTAATTCAATGTAACTGTCTGTCCTAGGGTGACTTTATGATGCCTGTATCCTCAATCGTCTGTCCTGCTTGTGATGTATATTGAGTTCTGT
>VYXD01004534.1:107468-124013 GCA_013397195.1 Hylia prasina
TTGTCTTATTATTCATTCCCTGTGCTTCTAGGTATTTTGTTTATTAAATAAATAGTTCTTTCCACTTTTTCTCTGAGGAAGTTATTTTCCCAGACTGGCAGGGGGGAGGGGTGGCTTGAGTTGGCTTTCCAGAGGAAACCCCCCTTCGGAGGTTTCCTCCCAAATTTGCCCCAAACTAAGACACGGTCTGACATTGGCTGCACTTATATCATTGCCAGTTGAAGACTGGGATGAAGACCATCATCTGAAGACCATCACCTGAAGACAGACCATCAGCTAAATTGTAAAGCATCAAAATAAATTCTTGAGCGATTTCATAAATTTCTTGTTTTAATGTGAACCATGGTGTTCCTACATGGGCAGCAGCTAGTTTCTGCTTGTGTTCAATCTTTTGGGGCAAAAGGACAGTTGGGGAGGTGTGAGGGGTTGGCTTTAGCTGGACACCAAGTGGTCCCCAAAACCACTCTGTCACTCCCCTCAACTGGACAGGGAAAATGGAGTGTTGAGAGATCATGCGGGTTGAGAGATCATGCACAAATGACCACCACCAGCAAACCAGACAAAACTGAGGAAAGTTAATTTATAGACAAATCAGAGTAGGGAAGTGAGAAATAAAAACAAGTCTTCCCTCATCTGTCCCTTCTTCCCAGGGTTCAATTTCACTCCTGATTTCTCTACCTCCTCCCCTCCTCAGTAACGCAGGAGGATGGAGAATGAAGGCTGCACTCAGTTTGTCACATGCTATCTCTGCTGCTTGCTCTGCATGAGGACTCACACTCTTCCAGTGTGGGCAGTGGGACCTCTGCTGTGGTGCCTGGAGCAGGTTCTCCCTCTCCATCTGCACTGACTATGGTGTCTGCAGGGCTGTTCCTCTCACGCATTCCCAGTCCTTCCTTATCTGCCTACAATTGCTGCTGAAGAGTAAATTTTTTCCCTTCTTAAATCTGTTATCCCTGAGCATTACCACTATTGCTGATGGTTTACTATGGGAATATACAGGACAGACAGTGAAGCAGACCTGATTAGTATAACTGGTTTGGTAACAGAAATGCCCTGGCGAGAGCAAACAGTGCTTTGAGTTTGCAGGAGATTGAGTTATGTCTGCTTACTGGAAAAGAAGATGGGATTTGGTCTGCTCATGGGAAACAGAAGATGAGATCAAACTTCTCCAAACAAGCATGTTGTTATATGCATGTTTGACTGTAACATGTATAATCTAATCATTGCAGTGAAAATTATTAACCTGTTTGAAATGGTATATAAGCTGGCAAGAAACTCGAATAAAACGAATCCTGACCATCAAGCGTTGGGGTTCCCATCCTTCATTCAACCCCGATAGTTCACCTTGGCCAAAAGTGGGTCTACCTTAGATCCAGCTGGGATTTGCTCTGTTGGATACTGGGAAAGCTTCTGGCAGCTTCTCAGATAAAAATACTGGGGTGTTCCCCTGTAGCCCCCCCACTTCACTTCCCAAAGCCTAGCCATGCAACCCAGTGCAGGTGGGCAGTGTTAATGAAGGGGAGCAGATGGGAAGTGGTGGAGGTACAACATTCTGGAATGATGTTCCTGCCTGGAGTGATGCTCAGAACTACTCTCCAGGGCACTGGTCACAGCANTCACCTTGGCCAAAAGTGGGTCTACCTTAGATCCAGCTGGGATTTGCTCTGTTGGATACTGGGAAAGCTTCTGGCAGCTTCTCAGATAAAAATACTGGGGTGTTCCCCTGTAGCCCCCCCACTTCACTTCCCAAAGCCTAGCCATGCAACCCAGTGCAGGTGGGCAGTGTTAATGAAGGGGAGCAGATGGAAAGTGGTGGAGGTACAACATTCTGGAATGATGTTCCTGCCTGGAGTAATGCTCAGAACTACTCTCCAGGGCACTGGTCACAGCACCAAGACTGTCAGAGCTCACAGAATCATAGAATCACAGAGCACGTCAGGTTGTAAGGCACTACCTGTGTCGCAGTCTGCTGCTCGCAGAACCACGAAATTTATGGTGGAAAGTCTTTTCCCAAGCCCCGCATCAGAAGAAAGGTCAGGAGTCTGTCGGTTGCTGTTTCTCTTGTTGTTTATTTTCTGTTATCTCTTATATTCTTTTCTCTGCCCTGCCGAGGTCTTCACAGCAGCCGAGTCAGACACTGACTGTGCCCTCCCGAGGAGGTGCTTATCTTTTATACTACATATTACGTTTTCTATATTTACAATTACATACCAATACCTATCACCTATGTTAGACAGTCAACTTCTACTCTAAACCAATCCAAAAGTGCCACCACCCAGGCAGAAGATGGAGAACAAGAAGAAGAAGAAGAAGGACAAGGAAACGCCCAAATCCCTCCAATCTTGTCCCCTCATGCCTTTATCTTAAAATCTTAAAAATTCTACATTTGCACCCCGTGAGACTTAAAAACTATATATTAAACTTTAGTCACTTGTAATTCTTCATATAGAGTTGGTAATTTTTCCCATGGACTAAAATCATGCCAGGGTCTCTGAGCCCCTTGCTGGGCTCTTGGATCACCCAGGGCACCCAGAGGGATGTTCTGGGTTCCGACATATGTTACATGAACATAATGTATTTTTCCCCGCAGAGAAATATTCTCTGGGAAAGCAGAGAAATGCAGCACAAGTTCTGTAAACAATTCTCTCCTGTATCTCTGTCTTCCACAAGATGGGGATTGTTTTTCCTTCCTAACCAATGAGTGAAGTTTTGGTATCTCCCTGGGATGGGAAGGATCGGGGGGAGGTTGGTACTGCAAGAGTGGGACGGAGCAGGGAAAGAACAAGCAGCATGCTCTTCACCTGGGAGAATAGCCCAGGCCCAGAAAGAATGGAGTCAACTCTAATAAATCTTTAAGCCTTCTGATATTGAAATCTATGAGTCCTGTTTTCACTGCTTGCATCACAACCATAACTGGTGACCCCGAGACCACAGACATACCTGCTCCAACCTCTCTGCTCAAGCAAAATCATCCCAGAGAACATGGCACAGGATTGTGTCCAGATGGTTGTGGAATATCTCCAGTGAGGGAGACTCCAGAACTTCTCTGGGCAAATATGGTGTGATTCCACCACCTCTGTCTCAGGCACACGGTGGTGGGATTCTTGGGGTTGTCCTGTGCAGGGCAGGAGTTGGACTGCAATCACAGTCATAGATTCACAGAATGGTTTTCATTTATTAAAAAAATATGGATATTGATCTAATATCGATATCCAACTATGACAGACAAAAACTCTCTAACAGTTTAAAGTTAGAAAGTGTATGTTTATTGCGATGCCAGCGTGTGGGATAGTTCCCAAATACACACTGCAAAGATCACAGGTAATTACAAAGCTTTTTATGTACAAAAGTGTTGAATATACAAAATACAAATGCATATTCATACTCCTATTAAGCATGCGTAGTTTGTTCTCTGAAATGAGTTGGGGGCTCCATTCTGGGGAGGGGTCACCAAAATGAGGAAGAAAAAGGAGTCTTCCTCATTCTGACCCTTTTACCTTTTCAATGCATACATGACAAATGAATCCTTAGTAGGACTTATAGTTTCCTGTGCTCAATGGGTCCTTCAAGCATGGGAAGACTGCAAGTATCTTGTGTCCTTGAGATCTATGTACCACATTTTGTTTTTTACTGCAAGCACAGCTACATAAACATAAAGTTGACAAGCAATGAGTTACTAGATCTGGGATAGTTTATTTAAGATCCGGCTTCTCTTAACTGCAAATAGAGCTTATCTACTTATTTTAGCTAATTCAGCAACTATAATCTTAATTTCCTTAAAATCCTTAGTTCTTCAAAACTAATGTCTCATTTTGGGTTGGAAAGGACCTTGAAAATCATCTCATTTCAATCCCTTGCCATGGACAGGGACAGCATTCACTAGACCAGGTTGCTCCAAGCCCCATCCAACCTGTCTATGAGCACTTCCAGGGATGAGGCAGCCACATCCCTGGAAGTGCTCTCTGGGCAACCTGTACCAGGGCCTCACCACCCTCACAGGGAAGAATTTTTTCCTTATATCTAATCTAAACCTACTCTTTTTCAGTTGAGGCCATTTTCCCGTCTTCTGTCACTACAAGCTCTGGTAAACAGTGTTGACTCTCCTTTCTGTAAGTTTTCTCCAGGTGCTGGAAGGCTGCAATTAGGACACCCTAAAGCTTTCTCTTTTCCAGGCTGAACAGCCGCAGATCTCTCAGACTTTCCCCACAGCAGAAGTTCTCCATCCCTCTGATAAACTTGGTGGCCTCCTCTGGACTGGGTCCAATAGATCCCTGTCCTTCCTGTGCTGGGAGCCCACAGCCGGATGCAGCCCTGCAGGTGGGCCCTCAGCAGAGCGGGGCAGAGGTGCTCTCTCCCTGCCTTACTTGCTGCCCACGGGGCTTTGGATGCAGCCCAGCACACGGGGGGCTTCTGGCCTCCCAGAACACATGGCCAGGGCAAGTCCAGCCTTTCACCCACCAGGATGAGATCCTCCGATGATCGTTGCCGGTCCCTTCCAATGAAGAATACATTCTGTGGCTCTGAGTTGTGCCAGGGCTACTGAACGGAGCGGAGACAGCCGGGGCCCGAGAAGCTTCTGCCGCCCGGCGGCCGCGCGCGGAGCAGCAGCGGAACCGCGCGGCTATTGCCGGTGTTTCCGGCGGAACCGCGAGAGACGGCACCGTGGAGACGGCACCGAGGCGGGGCCGTGGAGCATGGCGGGGTTGTGGGTCGCCCGCGGGCNGCGGGCTGCGGGCCGGAAGCCGTGAGTGGTGGAGGGAGACGGAGGGAGTCGAGACTGCGGGAGGGAGCCGGGAGCCGCGAGTGCGGGGCCGGGCCAAGCTGAGGCTCGTACTGCGGCGTTGCTTTCAAGGGCTGAGGTGCCCTTGTTAGGCCGCGGGGGAGTTGGCCTGTCTGAGGGAAGGGCCTTTGCAGCCAGGAAGCGACATTAACTTTCACATAGAACCACAGAGTAGTTGCGGTTGGAACGGACTTCTGGAGATGATCCAGTCCCAGTTCCCTGCCAGGGCAGGGTCACCACGAGCAGGTGACACAGGAACGTGTCCAGGTGGATTTGGAATGTCTCCAGGGAGAGGGACTCCACACCCTCCCAGGGCAGCTTATTCCAGTGGTCTGCCCCTCTCCGTGGAAAAGAGTTCTTCATGTTGAAGTGAAACTGACTGTGTTTTAGTTTATGGCCATTGCTTCTCGGCCTGTTGCTGGTCACCACTGAAAGGAGTCTGGCACTAACCTGCCTTTGAGGTATTTATATGCATTAATGAGATTCCCTCTCAGTCTCCTCCTCTCCAAACTAAACAGGCCGAGCTCCCGCAGTCTCTTCTCATAAGAGAGATGCTTGAGACACCTCATCATCTTTTTGACCCCATTTATTGCCTCAGAGCCTCCTGTTGTGACTTCGTGCAGGCAGTGCATGGGCCCAGTGTGGTCACTTGCTGGAACTGCAGAATTGCTACCTTGTATGTATTGAGACAGGTGGGTGATCAGTAGTGTTGTAGAAACCAACACCTTATAAAGAGGCTTTGAAAATTCAGAATGGGTCACAGAATGTTTGAGCTTGGAAGGGACCACAGTGGGTCACCTGGTCCTACCTCTCTGCTCAAGCAGGATCATCCCAGAGCACATGGCACGGGATTGCATCTAGATGGTTCTCCAGTTAGGGAGACTTCACACCCTCTCTGGACAATCTGTTCCACTGCTTGGTCACTGTACAGGCAAGTTCTTCCTCATGTTCAGGTGCAACTTCCTGTGCATTCATATCTGCCCTTTGCTTCTTGTCCCATTGCTGGGCACCACTGAGCAGTGCTTGGTCCACCCTCTGACACCTCTCTGCAGGCACTGATATTGATGAGGTCCCCTCTCAGTCTCTTCTTGAGGCTGAACAGCCCCAGTTCCCTCAGCGTTTCCTCATAAGAGGGGTGCTCTGCTGGACCCACCCCAGGATTTTTTACTCCATGATAACTGCTTAGTCAGTATCTCTCCTGTCACCAGGGTACATCTCCACGCCAGCTTTCTCTCAGCTGACACCTGATGAGGTGGTTCGGATGCGTAATGAGCTCTTCGCCAAAGAGAAAGACAGACAATTGTCTCTTCACCCACGAATTGAGAAAATTGAAGTGAAATACACTGGGAATTTGCACCCTGGCAGTGTGTTTGTCATGAATAAGGCTCTGTCTACGCCATACAACTGTGCCATGCGTAAGTGGATGGACTTCTGAACTTGCCAATCATGGTGAATATTGTGCTCCCAGTTGAAATAGAAACACTTAATTTTTGGAGGCTTTTTTCACTGTTCATCCTTCCAAGTAATTTACAAATATGAAACTTGCAGTTGTTAGAAATGCAGCAGTCTGAACTGCTGATCCTGAGAAATATGGTTAATAACTAACTAATACTTTAGGGTTTTTTCTTTAACTTTCTTTAGATTTAAGTGAATGGCATTGCAAGAACTCTGTTCTGGCTTTTGTGAATGGTGAAATCTGGGACATGTACAGACCCCTGACCAAATCATGTGAAATTCAGTTCCTTACCTTCAAAGATGAAGATCCGGAGGAAGTAAACAAGGTAAGTTATTATCTTGTTCCATTGTAGGTGACCCTGGTTCTCTGTACGTTGCCTCATTGCAGGTGGCCCTGATAATGACCACTTTAATGACCACTGATAATGATTCTGTGTGCCCCTTTCAGTTCCCTGCCCGTCTGCTTTCTTGAACTTTGTTGTCATTAAAATTCAGACATTTTTAATGTTTTTTTAATGATGCATCATGGCTATCATTAGCTGGACCAGTGTGTGGGCTAGGTGAATTGTTGGCTTTCCTTTCAATTGTATTATTATATGATTTCAGATTTAAACATCTCCAGGGTTACATCTGGTTTGCATTCTTGTGCAGTTTTGATTTTTTATTTGATTCTGTTCGGAGAATCATCTCTGAATAGAAGTTTAAATACTAAAGAAAGTATTCATAGCATCATGGAAGAGCTTGGATTGGAAGGGACATTAGAAGCTCATCCAGTTCCACCCCCTGCCATAGGCAGGGATACCTTCCACTAGACCAGGTTGCTCAGCCCTGTTCCAACCTGGCCTTGAACAATTCCAGGGCTGGAATGCTTGGGTTGACAGCTAGGTTTGTGCATCATCCAGTTAAGTTTTGGGTTTTTTTTTTTTGAATAATTAGCTTCTAGGCAATAAATTCATGTTCTGAAATTCTCTTTGCAGGCATATTGGCGTTCCTGTGCCATGATCATGGCGTGTGTGCTAAAGCGAGCGTTCAAGGATGAATACTCAGTCAACCTAGTTAAAGCTCCAGAAGTGCCAGGTGATAAAAGTGTTTTTTGTGTTGATTGTCTTTTGCTGCTTCTTAAGTGAGTGTTTAATAACCAAACTTAGAAAAAAATCAGAGGCTCTTTTTCCAATGATTGATGGTACTTAGCATTGATTTGTGTATTACATGCTCTTGAAGTTGCCTTTAATTTATAATAACCACAATGAAAACAATTTTGTTACCAACATTCAGAAGATTGGTCTGTGTGGCTACTGGGTTTCAGACCACTTAGGATTTCATAGCTGAATTTAGTAACTAAACCTCTGTATTGTGAAGTGACATGAGCAAGGTTTCATGTCACTTCACAATACAGAGGTTTAGTTACTAAAAGTTACTAGATGTGATGTGACATGTTTCTGTGGAATTTGCTCTAATAACTGCATAAGCTTGTCCAGCACTCAAAATGTCCTGTTACTAAAAATGACAATGTATACACCTAATTGGAAGATTATTGAGGTACAAACAAGCTTATTAACAACTTCTGCTCATATGTGACCTGATTTAAGATTTAGAAAAGTGAGAAAATGCACAAGAGGTTGTTTCAATAATAAAAACTACATAATTATGCATTTAATATATGAGAAGATTGGTTGTGGGTCATGTGGAGTGCTGTAACTGCTTCTTTTTTAGCAATTTTAACATTTGTAGTGATTGATAAGTACAGGTAAATATTTCACTTCTACCAGAATTTGGAATGATCTTGGCTATACTCAGCTATACCGTTATACAGAAATAGTGTGATCTTACTGGGTTCATAGATTTGATTTCTAAATAGCCATAACTCAATATACACAAAAGAGTGTTCTAACAACTGTCAGAGAAATTTGTGTTGCCTTTACCAGAAATCTGTGCCATGCTTGTGTCACAGATAAACAGCTCTAATGTTGTGTGATTTCTCTATGCAAGAAACTCCTCTTTATCATTTAATAGCTCACATTTATTTTATGAGGAATACAATGGAAAAACAGTGAACTATTTTTAAAGTGAATGGTTTTGATTTTTTTCTGCAGTGTTAGATGCAGTTTTGTGAAGCAGTGTATTTTTTCCCCTCTTTATTGGGATTCTGACAGTATTGGGACACTGATACTGCATTAAAACTCCTTTCAAATTATTTTCTCATTCAGTGAAATTAAAATAACGTAAGTTCAATCTGCCATTTTATAGTATAATCAGAGCTGAAAACTTTTGTTTTACAATGAATTCCTAGAGATAATTCTGCTTTTCTTTTTCTTCTCATTAATTTTGTTGTAAGAATATAGTATTGTTGTGAAATACATACTTTGTTACAAACAAGAATATTTTTATCTTTGGATTGGAATTGCAGTGATTTCTGGAGCTTTCTGTTATGATGTAGTTTTGGACAATAAACTGAATGACTGGAAACCAACAAACGTAAGCACTTTTCAAATGTAAACCCAAAAAGTTATATAGCTTGTGTCCTTGTCCAGTTTTCTTTTTTAATAAGGGAGAAGGGACAGAGCTTTTATTCCCTTTTTGTTAGTGTGCATTTGGAGTAGTCTTTGGGAGCTGATGTCTGCATTTACCACACA
Organism: Hylia prasina; assembly: GCA_013397195.1. Lineage (NCBI taxonomy): Eukaryota > Metazoa > Chordata > Aves > Passeriformes > Sylviidae > Hylia > Hylia prasina. Next base: position 116,337 of record VYXD01004534.1, read on the forward strand.
ATGCTGTTCTACTCTGGCCGTATGCTCTCAGATTTCCTTTCAGACAAAAAGAAACCTTGTGCTGTCTTCCACATGCTCTCAGGCTTTAGGTCTGTGGTGCTAGAGAACATTCTGGTTTGAAGTACAAGTTCAAAAACAATTGATGGGGATGTTGGGACCTCAGTGCCATTTTTGTTACTGTACAGACCTTTTCCTCCTCAGCTGCTCTTGCCTGGTAATGTAGATGCAACCATAGTCTTTGTGTGAGTAGAGTCTCTGAAAATAAAAGTGAGTATAGGGCGTATTTTCTGGTGGTTTACAGCAGAATCAGTTTGTTGTTGAATAAAATCTGTGAGCTCATTCAGCTGCAGCTCTCCTTAGTAGCTTGCTTATATTTCATGCTCTGCAGTAAATACAATAATCTGAATACTCTAAATCTCAGAACTGTTTGTGATGACAGATGTTTTACCCATCTGGTGCCTATTCTTGTTCTTGTGCCCAAAAACCAGCAGAGGTGTGTATGTCTACAAAGCAATATTGGTAGAGCTTAGAATTTTTCTTCAATATGATCTTGTAGCTCAGTAATTTAGTTAAAAATATTTTCTGCATGACATTTTAAATGTAATTTCACCTCGCAACAATTTCTTACTAACAAGTAAATCTGAATTACACAGGACCTCGGATTCTGGTTCAAGGTGACCAATTTTTATTTATTAAATATTCAGTACCTTTTTTTTGCTTTGATCTATCACAGTAGAGTTATCTGTAAGTGCAGATACCACTCTGGGAAACAAGATATGTAGAAGAGCATATAACAATAGCAAGACTATGTATGTAGTACCATGTAGGGAAGACCTGGGAAGTTTAATTAATAAATATTGTTTCTGGTGGAAAAATGCCTATTGATTTGACTGAGCATTGAATCTGTCCATTAAAGCAGTGATGATATGTAGAGCTCCTATGATAATAGTAAGACACTCAAATAGTAAAATTGCTGTATTTAGGGTTTATAGTAGATGATTTTTGTTGTTTTGACTAATATTTAGTATTTGCTGTGCTTTATTTCACTATAGCTGTTAAAATGTGGTTACAGTTTTTATGTCCTTTCTTTAGGACACCTTCTGTTCTCTTACAAGGGAAGCCAAAAAGCTAATCCATCAAGACCTGCCCTTTGAAACACTGTGTGTTGAAGCAAAAGTAGCACGTGAAATGTTTCAGCATAGTATGTGAGTGTCTGAATTTGCCTTTCTTTCAAAGAGGCAATTAGAAATCAAGTCAAATCTCTGCTTGGTTTTATAAATCTAAATAAGATGTGGCCGGCGAAGTAAGAAGGTACTTCTCCCACTGCGCTGAATGAGCCTGCCTCCATTCTCTTTCCACCAACTTACTTAGTTCTTATTGTTCTCTCCAGAGGCTAACACCAGGCACCTTTACTGGATGTAGTTTTGTGACAAACTGAAAGACTCAGACTTCTTTAGTTCACTAGCAAGCTTCAAGATTCCACTACTGTTAAATTGAAACTCGTATGGTTAGCCTTGACATGGTAGCCTTTGCTGAAAGGATCCATATTTAAGGAAATGTATATTTTTCATGTCCAGGTATCTTCAAATGAAGATTTGATGAAATGCAGTTTTTGAACTCTGCAGGGGGCAAATGGGTAAAATACTTTGGTCTGTGCTATAAAAACGGGTTTGTTCAAACACTCCTGTCTTCTTTGCTGAAAAAAATACCTCACCCATATTTCTGGTCCACAGCATTTTGGCAGTTGGAGAGATGTAGGGGGAAAATTATAAATAATTTATCATTTTGTAAACCAAAATTAAACTATGATGAACTTGCAAAATAGCAAATTTTTTTGGCTTAATGCTGAAGGTACCTTTTAATGTGAAATATGGATCATCATCTCCACTTTGTTGGCTGCATTGACAGCAGATGGGAGCTATGGTACCTTTAGATATTGTGTATAGAAAGTTCAGAGAACACTGCTGTATTGCAGGTGACCAGCTGTTGAGGGCTACACATTACATAAAATCAGTTTAGGTGGTCTCATGGTGTCTTCTAGTCTTACAAGTGACCTGAAAAACTCTTATTTGTAGTAGTAGGTCCATTGTGTCTTTCTGAATAAAACTCTGCTGTGGGAGCATGGCCCTCATATAAAATATGCACAGAATAGACTGGAACAGATGTTTCAATAGGAGGGGACCTACAATAACCACAGTACAGCTGCCTGACTGATGTGGGGCTGACAAGTTACAGCAAGTTATTAAAGGCTTTGCCCAGATGCCTCTTAATCAGTGGCAGGCTTGGGGCATCAACCACCACTCCAAGAAGCCTGTTCAGTGTTGGAACACCATCTCCTAAGGAAATGCTTCCTAATGTCCAGCCTGAACTGCCTCCCAGCACAGCATTGAACCATTGCCAAACATCTTGTCTCAGGATCCCATGTGGACTGTGCCTGATGATTACATTATTTTTAAAGTGCTTTTCAGTAGTGCGCGATAAAATCTCTGTGATTTTTCCATGAACTGAGGTTAATTAACAGGTCTGTTAATGAAGCATGTCAATATGTGTTATCATTAGGAATTTAATCCAGTCTCAAAGCTCACATAAATACAAGCATGATTTTTAGGAATTTTAAATAAATTAATTTCTCAAGTGTTCTTATAAAAACTTGATGGATGGATGGTGAGGATTTTTAAAATACTTTTTTTTCTTGTCCAGATACAAAATGGAGATCATAGAAAGAAAAGCTTCTCAGAATATGGAAGGAATTGTACCATTACATAGGTGAGCAAAACTGAACTCCCATTTTGTAATGATTCATTGGAGCATTTGAGTGTAGTGCAAGTACTCTCTGCATGTGAGAAGAGCAAGTTACTTGTGATGGTTTTCAATTTAAAGATCACTTGTATTCGTTACTGTCTGTGTCTGTCCTAAGTTGCTTGGGGCTGTTTGTTGGCTTGGTTTTTTTAAAACAACCATTATTTTGTGATACTTTGTGATACTACATTTCTGCATCTTGTTATGTTAAGGGTGGTAAGTGCCAGAGAAGTCTTGCTGCTTTCAGTGCTTTTACATGAAAACTAAATAAATGTCTAGAGCTTGACAGGCTAAATAAAATACAAACTAAATACTGGTTTGAAAACAAGGGTTAGCATTGTCTAATGGATTTTTCTTTCAAAGTTGTCAAGATCTCCCTAACTTGCAAACTACTGCTTTGTAGTGGTGGAGATGAGACTAGAACAGCATCCTGGTGATACAGTGTAAGATACAGAGTTCTTAAGTCTGGAAGTGGGAAGCTTGTATTGCATTTCAGGCAATTCTCTATCATAGGCCATTGTAGGATATGCAGTTTTGTAGATGTCTAAAGAGTTCTTAATTTGTTTTTGTGGTCCACATATATCTAAAGGAACATACCTTTGCAGTGGTGGTTCTTGAAATTTTAGAACAATGTGTCATTCTTCCTCCCACTCTGATTTGCTCAATAAAGGGGAAAATGGCCTTACCTATTGCTTTCTGAGAGAGGTTCATTCTCAGTATTTCTTTACTGTACTATGCTGTCTCTCTTAATTGATTTGCAGTTTTCTAAGAACAGGAAAGAGAAATAACTGGGCAGGTTGTAAACAGTGTACTGTGGGAAACAGGCAGTCTTGGAGACAAATCTTTTCCTGGTGAATGACAGTTATCCCAGTTTTAGAACCAACATGGCATCAAAGAGTTTCTAAACCTAAGATCTGTTCCTAGACTTGAGGTTTACATTTCCTAAGTTCCTTTAAGAAAACTGTGTGACCTGTACTTTTGGTTTAGGAAACTTAAAAATGCTGAGCTGGAGATTTGTGTGGATTTTCTCTCTGTTGACTGGAATGTGCTAATCAGAAATCAAACTTAGTCTCCTTGTATTTCGCTCCAAATATATTTGGCATATAAGCTGGGGGTTTTTTTGTCCCCCCAGGTTTGGTGACTTTGTAGATGTTAGTGAAGGTCCTCATATTCCAAGGACAAGTTTCTGTTTCCAGTATGAGATAACAGCAGCCCATAATCTTCAGACTGACCAGTCTGAACTGATAAGGAGATTCCAGGGTGTGTCCTTGCCAGTCCATTTGAAGGTAAGTAATCTATTTTGCACAGGTTTTCCTTCTTTTAAGTTAGAGCATTTTGCCTATGTTCCCATCTTTGTTAGATGCTGTGTTGGTAGCTAAATGGAATTCATAGTTGAGAGCCATAGCAAGGGAGAACCCCTGATGATGACTGTGTTGGATATTTGGGGTTCATTTTCCTGAAACTGTTGTGGATGTGTAGTCCGAACTAGAAAAGTTTGCATGAGAGGGCCCATGATGTTATTTTTCAGTATGGAAAGTGTTGTTTTGGTTGTGTAATTTCTGTGTGGATATTTCATCCTGCTTGCCAAAGTTGTGCATGCCAATCTTCTGACATCGAGGCTACTGACAGTGCTTAAAAGAGCAGAATTTTGTATTTTATACTCATGATAAATATACTGTTCAAAGAATTTCATGACACCAAAGTAAAAGGCAGCAACAACAAAAAAAGTCCTAGCTCTAATGAGTCTTAAACAAAGGCTTTGCAGAACTGAAGGTGGAGGCAGGAGTCTTTATTCCCAATCCTGTTGACTTACATGATTTTGACCTTGTGGTCTAGCACATGTGCTATTGTCTTAGTACCTGATTCCTCAGGTCATCTCTGTGTTCCCTTCCTAAGCATAATTCCCATTTTTTCCAATTAACTCCTCAAGGATTCGACACAGTGGATGAATCATAGAACCATGGAATGGTTTGGGTTAGAAGGGACCTTAAAGTTCATACAGTTCCAATTCCCCTTCCATGGGCAGGGGCATCTTCCACTCGATCAGGTTGCTCAGACTGCATCCAGCCTGGCCATGAACACTTCCAGGGATGGGGCATGTGATGGGTAGACATTTATTCAAGCCCTCCACATGAATATGGGCAAATTGGACACTGAAATTGTTAATTTGTGGCTTTGAACTGGGCATTATTATGTTTTTGCACCATCACTTCTATACATTTCTCAGAATCTATTCTATTATAAGGTTATTTTTTACCTGTGTTAACATCGTTTAATGACATTTCACAGGCTCACCACACTGTGTGGCACAAACTGCTGGAAAGATCAAAGAGGCTGGTAAGTCTTACTAGTGGTGAAGTACATGTAACCAAATATAGAGGTATGCTCTGATAAAAGGACAGTTTGAATGATTAGAGGTAGGTAGTGTACTCAAGAACATAACTTTAGGAATGGAAATACTCACAGGTGAATTGAAATCAGAAAGCTATCTGCTTGTTTATTAGAGGACATGGTAGCACTGTTTTTGAGGTCTGTTATTAAAATGCATTACGCCATTTAAAAAAATAATATACTATTTGATCAATATGATTTGTCCAATTAAAAATATTTTAAGGTAAATGGAACTATAAAATATTATAACCCACATATGACCAAATAACCACTATCAAGACATGTCTAAACATAGGAAGTCTTGGTAAGTATTAAAGAGCAGTTGCTTTAGAGCCTTCAGATCAATAATTTTACTTACTTGTTTGGCAAGAGACAGAAAAAAAAGTACTTCATGTCTTCTGAAAGTTGTTAGTCAAGGATATGTTCTGAGGCTTCCCATGGCACCTTCCCTGAACTTAGTTTGAATATTCTTGTCCTTCAGGTTGTTTAATTTTGGAGAAGATTAAGTCTTTGTAGGTTGTCCATTCTTGTTACAGTGACAGTATGAGGCGAGGATTTTCAGGATCAAGGAGAGTGAAATAATTTTTTAAAATATAACAAAATTGATATCTTTCTGCAGGTGGCCGAAGAAGAATATTTGGAAGCAGCAGCACAAAGTCGTGAGGCAAAAGATGGAACTGAAGAAGGAAAAACTGTATCAATTTAAGTTGAGCCTCTAAATATACATAATAAAATGTGTATTTTCACGTCTTCGGTGAATTTGAATTCTGTGACCTAAATCATAGATAAATATAGACACAGGTATGCATGAGATGTTTCAGTCCACTTTAAAGATTTCCTTTAAGAAAAAAAGGATGGGTGGAGGGAAGGTAATATTTTATCTGCAATAATTTGCAAGTTGCCCTTTGTCCTTACCTTGACAACAGTAATTGCATGTGTCTATCCATATGGATGTGTCCTACTGCAACTGAAAATTGAGATAAATAGTATCTTAAAAAGATAGCCTTAAAGGTATGTAAAGCTGTAATTGCCACTGCTTTACCAATACAAAAATAGCAGAATGTAAAAGCCAGAAAGTTCTTGGAGTTTAATGATTTCTTTCTGCTGCACAAGTGCAGTTAAAGATAATTTTCCAGAATAATACCAAGAATGTAGTTCATTATTTGCTTCCCCAGTGTAGTAAAACTTATGCATTTTCTTTCTTTGATATTTAAATATGGTGACTTCTTTGAATTTCACAAAGGGGTTTTGTTAGATGATGTTTTCTAATGTTTTGTATTTTCATCCCTAACTCATTAGAACTGTTCTCATTATACCAGAGGAAATTATTATTACTTTTTGAAGTGCAAATATTTTCTCCGATTTTTATCCCAGTTATTATTTTTACCATTAACTGCATCACATGGTTCCTAATCAGTTGACACCACAGTTTTGTGAGAGCAGGGTAGTAGTTCAGTAAAATACATGTAGGTATAACCCATGTCTTCTCAGGATACTTGGAAATCTGATGGCTTTTTTTCCTCTTGATTCATGTTGCAGAGGGCTTTTTACAATGGTTATCAGATGTTTATTTTTTTAAATTAGATTGTTGATTCAAAGTTTACTGTGAAAATACACATATGCATTTACACATACATACATATTTTCATTAAATTGAACTTGCCGGAGTGTACTTTGACTTTGAATCTGTTGTTCTGGTGCTGTTGAAGAAGCAGGCATTGGTTCTTGTCTTATAAACACAAAAATTTGCTGTTTGTGTTTTTTGGGGTTTTGTTGTGGTGTTAGTTTAGTTTTGCCTGATTGGTTGGGTTTTGTTTGTTGTTTAATGCACTATTTGCCATCTTTGATTAACCCAAGACCGGTGAAATTTTGCCATCTGATTTGGGATCTAATCCAGGTGGTATGTTTTGAATCTTAAACTTTTTCTATTACAACCCAGAGAGTCCCCTGATGTCTGCTTGCTATTTTGTGTATCTAGAATTTCTCCTGGATTCCACCAGCTGCAGAGGAAGGTGAGAGTGCTGCTGTCCCTTAGGAATACACCTTTTTGAACTCTAGCTGGAATTTCAGAGCTTTTCTGATATGTCCTTTTTGGGGGAGGGGCTGGGGAGAAGGCTTTTTTTGTTTGTTATGTTTGGGGTTTGAGGTTTTTTTGTTGAAGGAGCAGGTAAGTCGCCTCACAGGTGAATCTCCACAAAAAGAACTTTTGCAAGTGCACGACTACAATACTGAAAATGCTGTTGGGGTCTGTAGCAGACCCTTCCCTGGAGATCTGAGCATAAAAAGGTGGAAGCTCAAACTTGTACAGAACTGTTATCTCACACCTTGACTTCTATGGGGTCCAGAAGTCAGGTCGTCCTTAGGGAGAGATGTAGCTGGAGGATGCCTTTGAAAGCACCAGGATTCTTACAGAGTGCAGCAACAGTTAAGAGAACTGGGCAATGGTGTTCATTTCATTCTCACTATAGTATCGGGGTTGAATGAAGG
>VYXD01004538.1:1239-16202 GCA_013397195.1 Hylia prasina
TGCAGCACGTCCCGGCTGCAGGCAGGGCATGCAGCGATGCAGCACATCCCAGCTGCAGGCAGGGCATGCAGCGCTGCAGCATGTCCCAGGCGCAGGCAGGGCATGCAGTGCTGCAGCACGTCCCGGCCGCAGGCAGGGCATGCAGCGCTCCCTGCCAGCCCGCGCCTGGGGCGGCATTTGCATTTAGATGGAACAGTGATGAACTGGAGCAGCGTTTTGTCACCGCAGCTGCTGCTCGCAGCTGCTCCTGCATGGAAATGTCCCTTCGGCGGTGACACGGCGGGCACGGAGCCCCCGCGTGCCTGCCCCCCTCATCCCAATAAAAGCCTGGGCCGGAGGTGCCGGGCGGCACAAAATTCCTGGTGGGATTTCCCTCTCCTCGCTGCAGCCCGGGCTCTGGCAGGGGCTGGGAGGGGAGGCCGTGCCCCCAGCCCCTGGCCAAGGGCATTTCTGTGTCCGGGGGGCTCTGGCAGGGGCTGAGCATCACCCACAGGGGCCAAAAGGGGCACAGCCCCCACGGGCTGCAGGCACAGGATGGTTTGGAGTCCTACAGACAATTTAATTCCGCCCCAGCCATGGCAGGGACACCTCCCACTGCCCCATGCTGTCCCCGGTGACCCGNGCCCCAGGCTGTCCCCGGTGTCCAGCCTGGCCTTGGGCACTGCCAGGGGTCCAGGGGCAGCCACAGCTGCTCTGGGCACCCTGTGCCAGGGCCTCACGCCCTCCCAGAGAACAATTCCTGCCCCAGATCCCTCTGACCCTGCAGTGGGAGTCACTCCTGCCTCTCCAGCCCCTCTGCAGGTTTCCTGTGCCAGTCCTGGTGCAATCCCCCTGGAGCCCTCCCCATGCAGGGACCCTTCAGGCCAGACCCCCCTGGACATCCCCAGTGCCCCCTCACACTGTCAGGGAATGAGCCAAGCCCCAGATAAACCCCTGGGGCGTGGGGGGAGCACAGCTGAGCTGTGTGTGCCCCGAGGGAGCAGAACCCTCCAGATCCCCGGGGCTGCACCCACCACCCCCCCCCAGCAAATCCCAGCCTGGGCTCCCTGCCCCGCTCCATACCTGCAGGGACAGGGATGCCAGGGGGTGAACCTGCAGCTGGATCTCTCCTGGAGCGCTTCTGCCATGAAAGAAACTACAATTCCTGTTCAAATGCCTTTGGTACGATCACAGAATTGTCTGGGTTGGAAAAGACCTCCGAGATTGAGTCCAGCCTTTCACTGCCGGGACACAGCAGCGCCAAGAGCCTTTGTGCAGCACCTGGGGGTGGCACTGGTGACACTGGTGGCNTGAGTCCAGCCTTCCACTGCCGGGACACAGCAGTGCCAAGAGCCTCTGGCACACAGACAGCCCCAGGAAGGGCAGCTCAGACCCCCAGGCAGCACATCCCTCCCTCGGTGCCGCGGAATCCCATTTTTCCTGAGGTGTGCAGGGGTTTCCAGCAGCTCTGGGGCTCCTCAGGACTCCAGGCTCAGGGTGCTCGCCCAGGAAAGGCCAATCCGCTGCAGCTGAAGGGATTTTCTGCTGAAGCAGCGTGGCCTGGGCAGGTCAGTGCCCGTGGCACTGTGCACTCCTGGAGCTGGGCACGGGATAAAAGCCAAGCATCCAACACAGGCCCTGAGCAGGGACACGGATCCCGTGCTTCCCTCTCCAGGAATGCCCCCTGCCCTTGCAGATCCACTGCTGATTTGTTTACCAACCTAATTTGAGAACTAATATTAACCAGTATTAGGCTCTTGACAGGGATGGGTTTTTCCCCTTCAGTGGTGAAATTGGATGTGAATTTTGAATTTTCCAGTCAATTGAGCAAGCTAAGCACTGGTGATGCAACAGGCCCTGTAACGTGTGTGTGTGTTTTATTCCATTTTTCCTGGAGGGATCTGTATCAGAATAGACACGAGGAAAAGATGAAAAGAATGGGAGATACCGTAAATTACAGGGTCAGTCCTTAGGGGACTCTGAAATCCTTTCCAGGTTATTTTCCTTTGCATCCTGGGGCTTATCCCAGGATCCCCCTGAGCAGTGATATTCCTATCAGGAATAAAACCTGAATCAGGATAAAACCTGTCAGGTTTGAAGGCTGGAAGGACAAAGGGTTCAGACAGAACTGGGAGGAGCAGAGTTAGCTGGAAGTGGGACCCTTGCTCAGCAGCAAACAGCAGGAAATGGCCACTCTGGGGTGGAAATTCCAGTCTTTTCCATGAAACCAGGAGTCCTGGCTCGGGTTTAGGAGTTCAGGAGCAATTCTGGAAATCCTGGATTTAGGAGGGGTCATGGCAAACCTGGAGCTCAGACCTGAACTGGGGTAACCCAGAAATACTCTCTCCAAAATTCACCTGTTTGGCCACTTTCCACGGAGCCAGCCCCGCCCCAGGAGCCCTGTTGCCATTTTAGACCACCAACGACACAGACCCCGAGGATCAGAGGGCTAAAAATGTCTATTTATTTAGGGATGGTGGCTCCCTTATGTACCATTGTACACAGAGCAATTTGATTGGTGAAACAAAGGCAAACCTTTTCAATCACATTGGTCAAACCAGAGGGACATCAAGAAGTCTCTCCTGTCAGAAGGAACGAACAACATAAAGTGCTGTTACAAAAACATTCATCATGTTTTCCAGGTTTTTCCAGAGAAGGAATTTCAGCACAACCAATCCACCAGGCCTGGAACCAGGGCTAGAGATCCCCTCAGCACCGCTGGAGGTTCCCAGTGACACACCCCGAGCACACCCCCTGGAACACCAACCCCAGCAGCCCCAGGATGAGCAGCAGCTGCGGGTCGGGTCCTTCCCGGCCGCTCCAGAGCCCCCAGCAGCACAAATCCAGCGGGACAGCGCCGAGTTCCAGCCAGCAGGGAGCTGGAGCAGCTCCAAATCTGCGTTTGGGCGTCGGGGTTTATTTGCCATATGCTCCCTCTTGACAGGGTGTGTTTTATGCGGGGAAGGATTTGCATCGGGAGCGCCCTGGGGAGCAGCAGATGGGCACGAACAGGGCTGGCAGCTCCTCGTCCTGCCAGGGCTGGCTGCTCCCCCCGCCCGGGGCTGACCCCAGGGCGAGCCGGGTGTGGCTGGCACTGACTGAGTGCAGCAAATTCCCTTCCTCTTCCCAGAGCAGTGAGACTGTCCCCAGCCTGAGCAGGAGCTCTGCTTCCCGGGGGGAACATCCCCGTGCTCCCCATCCACAGCTCTGGGATGTTCTTACAACAGACAGGGACGGAGTTCCTGTTTTTAACCCGGGTTTTGGTGCCCAAAGAGCAGCTCTGAGTGAAGTGCTGCCCTCGGGTTTCCCCTTTCTTCCTGTCCTTGTGACAGAAACAACATTTTCAGATTTCCCTTCTCCCCAGTTCCCTCCTGCTCGCTCTGGCCGCTCAGGACACGCTCCCAGCTCAGACATTTCCCCCTCCCCTGCCAGGGTTCACAACAACCCCGCTGTGAGTCCCAGGCTCACTCCCAGACCTTTCCAGGGCCCTGCTGCCAGTGCCAGAACAGGTCTGTGTCCCACAGGTGCAGCCAGCCCGGGACTCTGGGTCACTGCACAGCTGCTCCTGCAGCACTGAGAGCCAGGTGTGCTGTCAGCCAGGTGTGCTGTCAGCCAGGTGTGCTCCTGCAGCTCTGTCAGCCAGGTGTGCTGTCAGCCAGGTGTGCTGTCAGCCAGGTGTGCTCCTGCAGCTCTGTCAGCCAGGTGTGCTGTCAGCCAGGTGTGCTGTCAGCCAGGTGTGCTCCTGCAGCTCTGTCAGCCAGGTGTGCTGTCAGCCAGGTGTGCTGTCAGCCAGGTGTGCTCCTGCAGCTCTGTCAGCCAGGTGTGCTGTCAGCCAGGNGCCAGGTGTGCTCCTGCAGCTCTGTCAGCCGGGTGTGCTCCTGCAGCAGGGTCAGCCAGGTGTGCTGTGAGCCAGGTGTGCCCCTGCAGCAGGGTCAGCCAGGTGTGCCCCAGCTGTGCAGGAACACCCCTGCTCGGAGCTGGGCTGGACAGGGACACGCTCATCCCCAGCTCACGCCACCTGCCAGCATTTTATGAAAGCCCAGACCAGCCTGACACCTTGGTGACAGAATGTAATTTCCCTAACCAAGTGTCCTGACACCACAAATTAGGCTAAATTGCATTATTTTAAAGGAGCGGATGGGAATGCTGAACGTGTGCCCAGGGAAAAGCTGGGAGTGCCACCACGGGGCTGCTGCCAGGGCAGGCAGGAGGCACAGCCCATCCCTGGGGATCGTGCTCCTTCCCAAAAACAGCTTTGCTGCTTCCCAGGCACAGCTCCCTGGGCGTGCTGGGGCACAGGGGCAGGTTTGCAGAATCCCGGGATCCCTGAGGCTGGAAAATCCCCCCAGCCCAGGGAGTCCCAGCTGTGTCCTTGTCCCCAGCCCAGAGCACCGAGTGCCACCCCCGGAATTCCAGGGATGGGCACTGAAAACCTCCCAGGGAAGGGAAGGGAAGGGAAGGGAAGGGAAGGGAAGGGAAGGGAAGGGGACACCCCTGGCACTGAGGGCTCTGGCAGGGCACAGCTGAGCTCAGCACACCCAGCCCAGGCCAGCTCTGGCCCGAGCCAGGCTGCATTTGAGCCCTGCTGAGCCTCAGAACCTGGGAAAGCCCCGAGTGTCCCAGATCTGCCCCTCTGGGGCCGTTTGGAGCTGGCTGCAGAGGAGCAGAGTGACAGTGACATCCATGCTGACACTCCAGGACTTCCCCTGGACAGCGGGGCTGTCACAGCTTGGATGTTCCAGTGGCACTTCTCGGGATTCTTTCCAAGTGGTCAATGTGCTTTTGAGTCCCGGGCTCCATATCCAGCTGTCACTTCCACAGTTTGGGGAGGGATGACACATTTGGCCCTCTGAACACTCTCGTGTTCCACGTCCAAGGCTCCTCATCCCTGATCTGAAACACCATCAAGTGGAAGTCTCTGCACAAACAGAACAACCCCCAAACTCCGGGGAATTTCTGTAAATACAAACCCAAGTGCAAATTGGAGCAGATTGGGCAATTTCTGCACGCTCAGGAAGCAGAAATGCAAGGAGTTTTTAAGGAACAGTTGGGGAGAAAGCAATCAAAAGGACAACAACGACAACAACCAAAAAAAGAGAGATGTAGATGTGGGAAAAAAAAATTGGTGTTCTGGAAATGGCAGCGTTTATCTGGAAAGGAGCCCCCCAGGAGAGCAAACGGATAATGCTGAGGGAGGAGGAGATGGGGGAGCAGCAGCGGGGAGGGAAAGCAGCGAAGCGGCTGAGCTGGGGGAAGAGAGCGAGAGCCATGAAAGCAGCAGAGAGAACACAAACCGCCGTTCATTAGGGCAGCAAACAGAAATAATGAGCAGCAAATTGCGGGGAGCTTTGGCAATTACCGGCGCTCCCGCTCCGGGACAGCCGGCGGGCTCAGGGGCAGGGAACAGCCCCGGGCAGGGGGCACAGCTGGCACGGCTGGCACAGCTGGCACAGCTGGCACGGCTGGCACAGCTGGCACGGGCAGGACAGGTGTGTCACCAGAGGGAACAGCAGAAATGGGGGCGGTTCAGGAAAGCATTCCAGCGATGCTCCGAGTACGGGCAGTGCGCGTTTGATGCCCTGGGCAGGAATTGTTCCCTGGCAGTGCCCCAGGCCAGGCTGGACACTGGGAAGTGTCCCTGGCACTGGAGGGGCTCCGAGGGCTCCCGCCCAGCCCATTCCGGGATTCTGGAATTCCAGAGCAGCCCTCGGGGCTGTGTGAGGGTGCTGAGGGTCCGGCCCTGCCCGAGCTTCGGGCCCAGCCCTGTGCCTGAGCCGGGAGGGTGGGAACGGGGAGAGGGGCTGTTCCTTCCCCTCCTGCCCAAAAAGGGAATCCCAGCAGAGGGAATCCTGCACACGGGGCCTGGACAGGGAGGCTGCACAGAGACTGGACAGAGACTGGACAGAGACTGGANAGAGACTGGACAGGGAGACTGGACAGAGACTGGACAGGGAGACTGGACAGGGAGACTGGACACAGAGACTGGACAGGGACACTGGACACAGAGATTGGACACAGAGACTGGACAGAGAGACTGGACAGGGAGACTGGACAGGGAGACTGGACAGGGAGACTGGGGACAGAGAGCCTGGACACAGAACCTGGACACAGAGCTTGGGGACAGAGCCTGGACACGGAGCCTGGACATGGATCCTGGCCACAGAGCCTGGCCACAGCATGGGCTCAGCTGCTCCAGAGGGGCAGCTGGGATTTACAGGGGGAAAGCAGCAAATGACAGAGGGTTTTTAGCAGGCCTGGGCACAGGAATGACCTAAGGAGATTAAATCTATTCTGGGAATACATCTGGGCACCTGCACTGGTTTTTCCTTCATATTTCCAAGTCCTTTTCCCAGCTGTCAGCAGTGCAGGCACAGGCTGTGGAACAACCTTTAGCTCCTGCAGAGCTGAAGGAAAATAAACCAAACAAATCAAAGAGTCCCCCTGAAACCCATTGGGCTGGGACACAAGTGAGTGAAATATTTATGAGAGAGTTCCTCCATCAAAAGGGCAAGAGGGAAACACGAGCTGAAGCAACGGGTAAGGAGCAGAGGCAGGATCTGTCAGTCTGGTGCAGCCAAATAGAATTTCAGATGCAGACACGCTGGTGTTTGAAGAGAAACTTCTTGGTGTGATTTTGTTTGCTTGGGAGACCTTTCCTACTTCATCTTTTCTCATTCTTGTTCTTGGAATTATTGAAGTACCCAGGACAGCTCTTGCAAATCAAATATGAGTCCTAAGCCTTTCACTTTCTCCCTCAAATAAACCTTTTCACCAATTAAAAATGAGGGGAATTCAACTGAAGCCCAACTGAAGGCACCATTTGTTGTCTGTAAATCTTGGCAAAACACAAACCTTTCCATTTGAACTTTAATTCTGTTTTTTTATTGGTATGATTCTGGGGGAACGGTGGGAACCCCACTTCTGCCTGTCAGCCCATGGATGTGGGAAATAATTCCCCCTGCAGAACCAGAGCATCCCATGACACGGGAACCCTCCCACGCTGGAGATCAGCACCTGAGCCTCGGCCTGTGCCAGGTATTTACTGGCTGCCATCCTTTGTTTTTCCTCCTTAGCTGACTTTTCTCCTGCTCCTCTCTCAGAGGTGCCATTCATTTCTCAGCTAAACATTTCATTCAGGAGCAGTGGATTCTTTTTTGGGATAAACGGCTGTCACTGTCTCCTCTCAGCAGCAATTAAAGCTCTCAGCATCCCGGGTGATGAGCAGTTCGTGCCTCTTGTCAAGTTCTCCTGGGGAAGGAGCTGGCTGCAATTCCACTGCCAGGAGCCACTGCCAGCTCCTGGATCCTCCCAGGGAAAAGGCACTGGGATCCCCAGTGCTGCTCCTGGGATGCACAGACTGATCAGGACTTCAGCTTTTATATTTTCATCTGTTTGTAACCCTGCAGTTCTTTAGTGTGCAGCTCCAAACCCCACACACACTGTGAGCTGCTGCTCCCCATTTGGGGCAGACACAACAATTCCTCTCCAGGCCTGGCAATCAAGGACACCTCACTGTCCCAGGGCTGAGAGATGGAAACAAAAGTGAGTTGGGGGCAGCAAACTGGGGGTCAGTGACTTCATTACCTGGAGCTGTAACTGGAAGATGAACCCCCAATGTGCAAATGGCCCAAAGTGATCAAAGTGTGAAACCCGTGCCCATTGTCCATTTTGGGTGCAGCCCCTGGGGGGCTTTGTCTGCCCTGGGTGTACCTGAAGCCCTTCAATAAACAGAACAGCTTTTTATTCCCTGAATTCTGTCTGCCCTGTTTATGGGCAGTCCCAGCAAGGCTCATTCCCCTCAGGGACATCGGGGATTCGCCCTCATGAGTCTCTGTGCCTCATGAGCAGAGAGGCACAGAGGGGCACAGAGAGGCATGAAGATGAAGGGCAGTGACAGATTCGCTGCTCACACCTCCCGTTCCGGCTGTGCTGGGCTTACAGAGCCACCCCGGAGTCACTGGAGGTGGCGTTAGTGACAGCCAGAGCCACCCGCACGGGGCAGGTGCCACCTGCACGGGGGTCAGAGGGGTTTTGTGGAGGCGGGTGCAGCTGATGGAGGTTCACCCATCCCGCAGGGCTCATCACCCATCCTCCACGGCCCCATGGAGACCCTGCAGCACCTGCCCCTCCCGGGGGGGCCACACAAACCAGCGCGCTCCAAGGGGAGCCTCCATCCCAATCCCAGCCCTGCAGGAGCAAACCCAGCGCATTCCCGGGCAGAACAAACCCCTCCCTCCAGAGCCACCAGCTTTACGGATCCCATCCCCTCCTTCCTTCCCTCCTTCCTGGCCGTGCCTGTCCTCAGACAAGCCCGGCTGTGCCAGGGACACAATTCCAGCGCCCCTCGGAGTGTCTGCAGTACGGGCTGGCACCGGCAAAGGGCCAGAGGAGGAGGAGGAGCCGAGGAAGGGTCAGGGAGGGAGAAGGGGAGGGAGAGAGAGACGAGCAAAGCTTTGTGCGCTGAAGTGGGCAGCAGCTGCTGCTGCAGAACGCGGATGGAAAGGAGCCAGCACGAAGGATGGGCTGTGCTCTCTGCCCCTGCCACACGGAGGGAAGGAGGAACCATTGGTTGAGGGTCTGGAAAAGAAAATTAAAGTCCAGGTGGTGAGGCTGGGTGAGGGCAGCCTGCATGACCTGGCAGAGGTGGCAGCTGGCCTTGCTCAGCTCCCTGAGGAGCACAAACATCCATTCCTGAATCCTGTTGTGGGGGTGCTGGGGGAGACGGTGGGATCCAGGCACGGCCTGGGAATGGGGTGTGAGGGGGGGGCTTGGATGGACTCGGGATTTGGGGCTCAGGGGTCCAGTCACCCCCCTGGGTGGGAATCTCTGTTGTGTCCATCACCTTCCTCACCCTCCAGGCTGGATATTCGTGCCCAGGCAAGTGGGGATTCCTCAGGGGATTCCTCAGGGGATTCCTCAGGTACCATCCTCACCTGCACACAGGGAACTCCAGGGATGGGCTCCCTGGAAATGTTCCAGCCCGGGGTGGATGGGGCTGGGACACACCTGGGATAGCAGAAGGTGTCTGTGCCCATGGCAGGGGTGGGACTGGGGGGCTCTGAGCTCCCTCCCAATCCAGTCTTTGATTCCATGACTCCCTGGGCACGCTGGCTCCTCATCCCCCCTGTGCAGGGCTGGGCTCTCTGGGGCAGAGGAGCCCCCTCACAACCTGCTCCTCCATCTCTCTGCCGATTCCTTCCCCAGAGAGCCTTTCCCTCTTCCCCTGCGGCCCCAGCCTGGGTGGAAGGAGATTTCCTGCTGTGTAAACTGCATTTCCCTGCCCACGCTCCGGGAATCTCTTGCTCCGAGCAAGGCAGAGCAGAATCCCAGCCCTCTGCAGCCTCCCAGGTGATTTCTTCGAGCTCCTGTCCCCCCACTCAGAAAAGGGGCTTTGCTAAGCCCTTAATGCACAGAGCAGAGATCCTCACTTTCTTCCCATCCCTTGGGATGTCCCGGGACAAGCCGGGATCAGGCCCAGCCAGCCGGGTTTGGGAAGGACCCTGAGGGGCTGGAGCGAGTCCAGGGAAGGGAAGGGAGCTGGGAAAGGGCTGGAGAATCCCTGAGGGAGCTGGGAAAGGGCTGGAGAATCCCTGAGGGAGCTGGGAAAGGGCTGAGCCTGGAGAAAAGGAGGCTCAGGGGGGACCTTGTGGCTCTGCACAACTCCCTGCCAGGAGGGAACAGCCGGGGGGATTTGGGATCTGCTCCCAGGGAACAGGGACAGGAGCAGAGGGAACGGCCTCAGGCTGGGCCAGGGGAGCCTCAGAGTGGATACTGGGAATATTCCTGTGTGGAAAGGGCTGTCCCTGTTCCTGGGGGGATTTCAGAGCCCTGTGGATGTGGCACTTGGGGACAGGGGCAGTGCTGGGGATGTTGGACTCGATGTTTGGCTCAGAGGTTTGGTTTTCCAACCAAACCAATTCCATGCTTTTCTTTACTCTTCTCCTTCCACAATTTTCCCCACACGTTTCTGTCCGTGCCTCTCTCTGTGTCCTCCTAACCCAGATATTCCCAGGGACTTGTGACTTTCTATGGATCTGACTTTTAAAGGCCAGGTTTTCCTAAATTCATCCCATGGATGCGCCCACTTGTCCCAGACAGGTTCACATTTCCCTCCTCCCTCAGACACCAGCTTGGCCTCTGTCCCTTCTTCTGCCACCGTGGCACCCCAGGGAGGTAGGAAACAAAAGGAAATCCAGGCACATTCCCCATTTTTCCTCCTCACTTTGATCCTGTTTGATCCCAGCATTTTTCAAACATCGTGCAACACCAGAAGGAAATCAATTTCCTGGGGGTGAGACCTGGATTTCTCTGCTGTGTCCACTCGTTGTTCCAGCCCGACAGGAGAAGCCCGGGAGGTTTCAGGGCTCTCTGTGGCTCCTTTCCAGCCACATCCTGCCAGGGTTACTTCACTTTTCGCTCCCCAGCCCGGAGGAAAGGAGCTGTCACCAATTAACACCCTCTTCTCACACTTCCCCTGACTGCGGGGAAAGCAGGAACAGACACCCTGGGTTTGTTTTCCTGCTCAAACGGAGAAACTTCCCAGCACAGCCACATCCACAGCTGAGCAAATGGATCCGTGTTCCACAAAGGCAGCAGCAAGGCTGGAAGTGCAACCAGAAACTCCCTCACCCAGTGAGGCAAGGACCAGCTTCAGTTCCACGTCAAATCAGCTTCTTCACCATAAAAATATCGGGGGTGACATCCCTGGGATGCTGTGAGCGTTCTGAGGGTCTCCATCCATCGGGGAAAATATTCCCAGCAGGGAAGGACCCGGCGCCGGCCAGGGCGGGGATGGGGGTGCACAGGGAGCAGCTGGTGCAGCCAGGCCGGGCTGGGAGCAAAGGAATCTCCCCTGGAAAAGGGGAAGGGAGGGTTTGGGGAAGGGGAAACCCGATGGCTTTTGAGGAGGGAGCCCGCGGGGGTGACAGGGTGACAGCTCGGGGTCAGTGGGAGCTGCAGGGCCCCCGCAGCTCGGCCCGGGCCATGAGCACAGCTCCAGGCACAGCTGCTCCTCTGGGGATCCTGGAATTGTGTGTCCTGAGCTGGGGGGGACCTGCAGGGACCCTCAGTGCCCCTCCTGCCCGGGCCATGAGCACAGCTCCAGGCACAGCTGCTCCTCTGGGAATCCTGAAATTGTGTGCCCGGGGGTGGGGGGACCTGCAGGGACCCTCAGTGCCCGGGCCATGAGCACAGCTCCAGGCACAGCTGCTCCTCTGGGGATCCTGGAATTGTGTGTCCTGAGCTGGGGGGGACCTGCAGGGACCCTCAGTGCCCCTCCTGCCCGGGCCATGAGCACAGCTCCAGGCACAGCTGCTCCTCTGGGGATCCTGGAATTGTGTGTCCTGAGCTGGGGGGGACCTGCAGGGACCCTCAGTGCCCCTCCTGCCCGGGCCATGAGCACAGCTCCAGGTACAGCTGCTCCTCTGGGGATCCTGGAATTGTGTGTCCTGAGCTGGGGGGGACCTGCAGGGACCCTCAGTGCCCGGGCCATGAGCACAGCTCCAGGCACAGCTGCTCCTCTGGGGATCCTGGAATTGTGTGTCCTGAGCTGGGGGGGACCTGCAGGGACCCTCAGTGCCCCTCCTGCCCGGGACACCCCAAGAACCCCCCCGTGCTCCAGGCACAGCCCAGCGGGAGCCTGGGGGGTCTGGGTGCAGCAGGAAAATCTCCTTTCCTTTCTGAGCCAAGCTGAGGGGTTTGTGGGGGATCTCAGTGCGCCGTCCTTAGGAATGCACTGGCACCATGGAAAGGACCTGGAACTCTGAGCTCTGCAGAGTTTCACTGCCAGCACCTTCTCCAGGGGCCTGAGACACTCAGGTGTGCACACCTGGCTCAGTTATGGACAGCATCAGGGAACCTTTCCCTTCTCCAGGGCCTGAGACACTCAGGTGTGCACACCTGGCTCAGTTATGGACAGCATCAGGGAATCTTTCCCTTCTGCAGGGCATGACTCTGCTCAGGTGTGCACACCTGGCCTGGTGATCCCAAACAGCATCAGGGATCCTCCCCTGCCCCTGACCCTGCCCAGGTGTGCACACCTGGCTCAGTTATGGACAGGGTCAGTGATCCTCCTCTTCTCCTGACCCTGCTCAGGTGTGCACACCTGGCTCAGTGATCCCAAACAGCATCAGGGATCCTCCCCTGCTCCTGACCCTGCTCAGGTGTGCACACCTGGCCTGGTTATCCCAGGCAGGATCAGGGATCCTCCCCTGCTCCTGACCCTGCTCAGGTGTGCACACCTGGCTCAGTTATGGACAGGATCAGGGATCCTCCCCTGCCCCTGACCCTGCTCAGGTGTGCACACCTGGCCTGGTTATCCCAGGCAGGATCAGGGATCCTCCCCTGCTCCTGACCCTGCTCAGGTGTGCACACCTGGGCAGGGTCAGGGGCAGGGGAGGATCCCTGATCCTGCCTGGGATAACCAGGCCAGGTGTGCACACCTGAGCAGGGTCAGGGGCAGGGGAGGATCCCTGATCCTGCCTGGGATAACCAGGCCAGGTGTGCACACCTGAGCAGGGTCAGGGGCAGGGGAGGATCCCTGATCCTGCCTGGGATAACCAGGCCAGGTGTGCACACCTGAGCAGGGTCAGGGGCAGGGGAGGATCCCTGATCCTGTCCATAACTGAGCCAGGTGTGCACACCTGGCTCAGTTATGGACAGGATCAGGGATCCTCCCCTGCTCCAGCCGGGCTCAGTGGCCGCGTTTCTGTCTCTCCCCAAGGCGGGGCGGGATCCTGGGGCAGGGAGGGGGTGAGAAAAGCTCAGTGATTAAGTGATTGAACAGAAGGAAAACCTTCCTCTGGCCTAGCCCAAAGCTATACTTTTCCATTTTTCACTGACAAATCATCGGAACAAAATAAACCCATTTTGTTTACGTGGGAACTTCTTCCCATTTAAAATAAATACTTGTGTGTTTTAAGCTGAAGTGAAACAAGGCAAATATCATTTCAAACAGAGACGTCAAATGGTTTGGGGTGGGGGGGAGGTAAATTGAAGCTTTTCTGTTTCAAAATTGTCTGGTTTGGCTATTTCAACACAAAGAAGGGACTGAGACTGATATAAAACCACAGCATGCTGCAGGTGACCTGAAAGTGGATCTGTCAGTGTAAGAAGTTCCAAGAGAAAATGTTTTCCTGGCTCCACAACGATTGATTCCTGAGCAGAATTAGGATTTAAACCTGGGCCACACGGTTTAATCCACTCCCCCCAACGCAGTGAAATCCCTTTGGAGCACGGCGGGGGAGGAGGAGAAGGGGGGCAGAGGAATCTGCAGGGGAAATAAAGGAGCAGATACAGAAGGCTCTGGTATCCACTTAACTCGAAAATGAGAAAGAAAGCAGGGTGAGAACAGGACAATTAGAGCCCGAGCATCGCAGCCCCTTCCAAAACCGAGAGGCAGCAGGGGGAATTAATGGACAGCGATGCAACCCAGTAATTAATTGATAAATGGCATTAGAGAGTTTTCTAAAGAAGGAGAGGCCAACGTGACTTATCTTCCCCGAGGCAGGAGACAGCTTCTCCCTCCTTTCACCTTGCAGATAAGGACAGAGAAGGGGAGTCTCTCCCGGTGCCGGCTGAGGAGGAGTGTGGGAGGTGGGGATGGAAGCAGGAGGCCCCAGCTGCATCCCGGGGCTGGGGGAACAGCCTGGGACCCGCCCGTGGAGGAATTCCAGGGATGGGGCAAGGGGGAATGGGGGAGAAGTGACTCCTGCAGCAGAGGTGACACCTGTGGGACAGGGGGACCTTCCCGGGCACGGGGCAGCTCTGCAATGGGGAGCCTGGTGATCCTGGATCAGGGATCCTCCCCTGCTCCTGGTCCTGCCCAGCTCTGCACACCTGGCTCAGTGATCCTGGATCAGGGATCCTCCCCTGCTCCTGATCCTGCCCAGGTGTGCACACCTGGCCTGGTGATCCTGGATCAGGGATCCTCCCCTGCCCCTGACCCTGCTCAGGTGTGCACACCTGGCTCAGTTATGGACAGGATCAGTGATCCTCCCCTGCCCCTGACCCTGCCCAGGTGTGCACACCTGGCTCAGTGATTCCCAGGCAGCCCCTGGAACAAGGGACAAAGCCCAGCTCCGGGCTCTCCAGGTGCCCCTGGCTGTCCCCAGGTGTCCCCTGTGTCCCCAGCCCGGGGCTGCTGTCACCTCCTGAGACGTCCCTCGAGTGGCTCTGCCCCCAGAGGTGCCCAGCAGTGCAGAAGTGATTGTTTCAAGGCTGAATAAGCCCAATAATTGAGACACTGCCCTGCTGCCCTGCCAGCCCCTTGCTGCTCCCAGGCACGCTGGATCCCTGGGGCAGGATCCCCTGATGGATGGGAACTGGGAATTCCAGAGGCTGTGTCCGTGCTCCTGTCACAGCCAGGGCTCAGTGCAGTGACCTGGATCAGGTGCTCTGTGTCATCCCAGGGGCCCAAAGCTGTGCAGCACTCCTCCACCAGCCCAGGCTGCTCCAAGCCCTGTCCAGGCTGTCCTTGGACACTCAGGGATCAGCCACAGCTTCTCTGGGCACCCTGTGCCACCCTCACACCCTCACAGGGAACAATTCCCGCCCAATTCCCAACCTAAACCTTCCCTCTTCTCCTGCAGGCCATCCCCCTTGATCTTCCCTCCCTGCCCTTGTCAGAGGCCCCTCTGCAGGTCTCCTGTAGCCCCCTCCAGGTCCTGGAAGGTGCTGGAAGGTGTCTCCAAAGCCTGCTCTCCTCCGGGCTGCAGGGGAGAGCCCTGACTCCTGCACTCCCAGCAGGCACAGGACACAGCCCTGCAGCTCGTCCCTCCTGGCAGGAGCAGGAGAGCAGCTCCCAGCCAGCCCGGGGTGCTGCAGGTGTGCACAGAGCCCCAGCTCGCCCTGGGACAGGTCACTGTCATCGAGGGACAGTGAAATCACCACGGGACACGGGGACAGGTCACTGTCATCGAGGGACAGTGAAATCACCATGGGACACGGGGACAGGTCACTGTCATCGAGGGACAGTGAAATCACCA
>VYXD01004539.1:0-31962 GCA_013397195.1 Hylia prasina
GAAAGAAGTTTTTTCTCTTTAGCTTGAGAAACATTTTTTCTGAAGGTAAGTATGTCCAGCACAAAGAGACAAACACACATGTTGTGCTGGTGTGTCACAGGTCTGGATATTATCAGGAGGAAAATCCCACAATATTCAAAACACAAGGTGAAAAACCCACCCTGTAACACCACTGCTCTTCATTCATTGTCATGAAAAGTTGTCACCAGGTGTTCATAGAAAGTCATGAGACTGCCTGCCAAGCTGCAAATAACAGTGTATTAAACTCAGCTGTGTGCAGTTTCAGTGCCTTAGATTTTTTTTTTTTTTTAATATTACCAGAGGCAATTTTTGTTTCCAGTTTTGGGTTAGCGCACAACTGAAACTCAGTGATGCTTAGCCAAAACCCACAAGTCTTGCCTGCTTTTGAATCAAAATTCTACAAAACCACAGTGTTTATCATGGTTTCTACATGAAGTCATAATTAACCCCAGGTTTGCTCAAAACTTTATCCAAGTTAACCAAAAATTTTGTAAACTGTGGGGAACCTTACTGAAGTATTGGGTAAGTATGAAAACATGAATGGATACATGAGTCTATCTGATCCTATGTTTTGCTGAAAAGGTTTCAAATGACTGTAGCTTCAATCTGATTATTTTTTCCCAGGAGGTAGATGTTAATAGAGATTCATTTAACTTCTGGACTCCAGAAATCTGTAAGGATTCAGTGTTATCCAGGACTCCAGATTTACAACAAATGCACTTCAATACACTTTCTCCAAATTATTTCTATTTAGAAAATACTTTTTTTACTCAACCTGCTGATTTTCCTAACAAGAGAATCAAATGTTTTCGGGATGTGGAGAGGGTGTTGGTTCTTTGGTAGTTGGGGTGAGGTTGAGGTGGGGTTGGTATTGCAAGAGGTACATGTACCCAGCTTAATGTAAATACAGTTATTTCTGTCCTCTGATGTGCTATCCAAAGCATTCTTCTGGGGCATCAATAGGAAATGTTCACTTATGTATATTTGGAGATGTTCAAAAAGAAAAAAGAGAGATGGACAGTGAAAGACAGAGAGAGCACTTGTCAGAGAGAGAGAAAAATTCTGTTAGGCCCTTTGTTTGAAAATATAAATAAATTTCTGTGGTAGAAGATATTCCTAGAAAATGCATTGCTTTGGCAAAGGATCATTCTAGGGTGAAATCCTGACCTCAGTGTGATCTCTGTTTAGCTCATCTATTCTATATATAAGCTTCACTGGAAGCAGAGTTTCATCAAGGGTCTCAATGTAGGGGATGTTTATTTTCAGAATATTTTATTTTCTACAACAGATTTGGATCTAATTACAATTCCTGGATTTTTCGGGATGTCCCACATTGGTAAGTGCTTAGTAGTGAGGATTATGTGAAAGGTCATATCCTTAACTCCCACATGTGAATGAGTAGCTTAATAAATTTAGAGACTAGTAATTTCAAGTAATTAAATGCATTTTGTCCAGGAAATTCTGCTTAGTTATAAACCTCAACATTTATGCACTTTTCATGAGTTGTTTCTGTTACAAAAATTTATGAAAATGATTCAAGGGCTATGAACAGCATCAAGCCTAAATTAACACTATTTTTTAGCACTGTATTGTTCTAGAAATTTATTAAAGTATAACAAATGCTAGAACTAAAGTATCTTATTTCAGTTTGAATTTGAAACTGACAATTTTAGCAGCAAGTGTGCTGTATAATCACAACCTATCACTTTAAAACAATTTTAGTATTAAGTACAGATGGAGCATATATATACATGACTTTATTAATAACCATAAAAACCTATGCCTTAATTAATTAAAAGTCAGCAGCTATGTAAAATTTTCCAGTAGCTTAACTCTGGTTTAGTAAAGCAAATTCTCTAAATAGGAGCTAAATGCCTGCCAGGAGTTCTGCTATTTGCATCATTAATTCTGACTCTTTACTTGCAAGGCTCTCTCTCCCAAAAGTAATTCATCTCAGTTATCACATGACAGCAGAACTTCACACCAAGTGCTGGGCCTCCAATGATTTCTCCCCATATGGCAGCTTCCTCAGCTCCATTATGCAGTTACTGTGCATCAGTCTCAGGCAAGCACATCTTGCGCCTAACCAGCTTCACTAATAAGCTGATTGCTATTTCTGGAAGCAAAACAATGATTCTTTGTTAAAGATGGGAACATATTTAAGTTTAAAGCAGAAAAACTGCTTTACCTTTAGGAATTCCTGGTTTGATTCTAACAGCTAGCTCTTCTCAGGTTCCCATTTCAGTTAGTGAAGAGAAGGGAACTGCATGTATAAAGTTCAAAGACTTAGAACAATTTGTGCATTCACTGATTTCTTTCTGCAGATACTCATTTCTCCATATGTACCCCATTTTTCTAGAATATGTTAGATATTGAACGCCAGATCCGTAAATAGTTCTGCAACTTCTATCTTTATTTGTTTGCAGAACTGGGGGATTGGTAGTTTAAAATGGGAGGAATATTGAG
This sequence comes from Hylia prasina, assembly GCA_013397195.1. Classification (NCBI taxonomy): domain Eukaryota; kingdom Metazoa; phylum Chordata; class Aves; order Passeriformes; family Sylviidae; genus Hylia; species Hylia prasina. Next base: position 2,488 of record VYXD01004539.1, read on the forward strand.
AAAAGTTCCTTTTTCATCCTAACAGTCTATTTGTGCTCACAGACTATGGACTGGAAATCTCTGCTTTAAGTAGTAGACGGAACATGTTTGGCACTGCTCAGCAGAGGTGTCCCTGAGGGAGTATCTGAAAAAAACTGATCTAGGGAAACTAAATTATTCTTTTCTCTGTACCTACAGAAGGTGGTACATATAAATTATACTTCAGTGATGGATTTACACCAAAGGAGAAGGAAAGCAATAATCCTTTGCACTGAGGCAAGTGGAAAATCCTTCACAAGAGGAATTAAAGCACTCATGTAAAATACTTTCACAGGTCACAAGATCAGAGAGACAGAAGATGACCAGACTGCACAAGAGGTAGCACGCACTGCAGCCAAAAATGCTTTAGTACATAGGATTGTTTCACCAAGGAAGCCAGCTCTTAATCATTTGTGTTACTGGATATTCAAAATATATAGATGGGTGCATTATAGAAGGTTTTCAACTAGTCTCTGTCTCATGTCTCCTCATTTTCATAAAGCTTATGGACATACAAATATCCCTATCTTAAAGCAAAATCATAGAATCATAGAATGTTTTTAGTTGGAAGGGACCATCTCGTTCCATCTCCCCCTACCATAGGCAGGGACAGATTTCTCTACACCACGTTTCTCAAAGCCATATCTAACCTGGCCTTGAAAATTTCAAGGCTGGGGCATCCACAGCTTCTTTGGCCAACCTATTTCAGTGCCTCACCAAATTCTCAGTAAAGAGTTTCTTCCTTATAAGTTAAACCTACTCTCTTTGAGTTTAAAGTCATTACCCCTTATCCTATCTCTACATGACCTTGTAAAATGTCACTCATGTTAAATAATGTTGGTCCCACTACAAATCCCTGAGGAGCACATTTGCTGCTGGTCACTCCCTGGTCATCAAACTGTGGCCCACAACTCTTTGAGCATGACTATTCAGCCAATTCCTTATCCACTGAGTGGTCGGAAGTGTAGGGTGCAGGTATCAATACCCCAATCTCTCACCTGCTGAGTGAGCACTCTACCATTTGAGCGAATTCCCTCTACTTCCAGTGGATGGAATTACACAGGCTGTAGGGCAGTGTCTTTTGAAAACAAGTAAGTCAAGGATGATGCTGAGACAAGTGGTAATAATAATAATAAAAATTTTAATAAAAATTCAAAAGATGATATACATAAGAAAGGGGGAAAAAATTATAAAGTGAGCAGGTAAATTAATGGCTGCTCCTTGAATTAATGTTCTGTCTGGGAATAGATTTTATCTTTGAGCATCTTACAGCACAGATCCAGGCCCTGAAGAAACAGGTTGGAAAGCTAAACCACAGTTTCTACTCCATCAGATGACTGAAGCTGGAGCTAAGATTCATGGACATCATTTTGCATATAAAAATAAAATTTGGCAACAAAGTTTCAATTGTGTTCACCCTCCTCCCATGGATCATAGCTGTTGTAAATCATTATTACAATACTCTATAAAATAACAATAGAGGAATGACTGTGTTTTTCATCTCTTTTTTTTTCTTTCTTAGATGCTTTTGCTTTGTTTGAACACTGATACAAAGAGAAAGTACCTCTTTCTTGAGTTCTATCTTTAAACTAATGGTTGTGGACATTCTCTACCTTGTCTAAAGGAAAATGCCCTTAGTAATTCAAATGCTAACCAGGAGTAACCATGAACAGGAAGAAGAAGAAGGGAGAAGAGGTGCCTGCCTCACAAAAACAGAGAGTTTTGTCACCTCTAACTACTACTTGGTTCCAGTTAACTGCTTTTTGGTGGTGCTTTTCCTCCTAGTCCTTCCAGTTAGCTTATGTAAAGCCTTCTAAGAGATTTGCTTCTAATATATTAGCTCAAAGAAGCAATTCAGACTCAAAGAATCACATGGTGACTCAAACTGGGAGGCGCTCAGAGAATCTCTAGTCTATCCTTCTGTTCCATTTAAGGCCATCTGTGAGGGCAGGCCCAGGATCTCAGGATTTTTGCAGCTGGGCCTCCAGAGATGGGGATGACACAACCTTGCTAGTAGTGTGTTCCAATGCAGATTTCTCCTCATAGTGAAATAAGTTTTGTCGACATCCATTGCAAGCTGCTCCTGTTCCGGTACACGCTCACCAAACTCTGCAAAAACAGTTAACAACACAAAATTGGAAGAACCGAGATCTTCAACCTTGGCAACCTTGTAACAGGCATTTTAATCCAAAGGATGCTTTTCTGCATGTACCACAAATCCTCTTCCATGTTCACTGAAATATTTCCTGAGGCTGTCCACCAAACTGGAGTGTTTGAAAGCAAAACCAGTGAGAGACTCCAAGTCAGAAGTACAATTTAATAAGAGAAAAAAANAGTCATGGGGCAAGGCATTGATGGGCCATTAGCAGAAGATAAGGGAAACACTGCCCCACCTGGTTCCAACAGCTCATGAAGATGGTGAGAGAATACATACTTTGGGCACATCTTACATTTTAACCTAGGAAGGACACTGGAGTGAAAGATGAAAAGTCATGGAAGTACCCTATATCACATAATCCAGAGTTATCAATTATATCATGTCTTGGTCTCATGACCATGGCAAGGTTTTAAAATGTACTTAGCGGCTCACATGTTTTTGAGTTGCAGTGTCATACTTTTCAGGAAAATTTGTTCTTCCTGAAGATAGTATTATCCCAAATCTCTTATTAGTTTATACATTTATGTGGGTGCCTTGTTCCTTTTGATATGCCTGTTGGCTAGATGCAAACTAACAAACAAATTTGCCAAGAATCCAACGTCAGATAACACTGCTACAGAATGACCTGACCATCTAACATGGACTCCCTTAAGCAACTTAAAACAATGTTTCAAGTTAGATGCGCTTTAATGTATTTATCTGGTTCAAAAGATAAGAGCACAAGTAAGTGTAAGCAGCCACAGGCACTATATGGTCACACACATGAGGGATAAAAGGACAAGTGACAGTAAGAGAGTTTTGACATTGACTGAAGACAGATTACATGGCACTTGGAAACAGTAAACTGGATTCCTTAACAAACCCACCAAAGCAGTAGCAACCAAACTGAAGAATGAGGGTTGCAGACTGCTGGAGCTTTTCTGCCAAAGCCATACAAATAAAAGCAGTCATGTGCAGCTGGAACACTCCCCAAGTATCACACCCTGGCTCTCAAATGGATATGGCTGCCAAGTGCTTGCTGAATGATGCTGAAGCTCTGCTTACAGCCTCCATTTATTTTGTGCTCCTAAGGCTGAGGATTATTGATCCCCAGCTATATAATTTAATGGTTTGTGCCCACACACTTTATTTTATATTAAGATGATCCCAAGTACCTAGTTTCCAGGTTTTCAGCTGCTTTCAACTAATATTCTCCCTCTCTATTCCAGTCACTAGGTGGTCTTAAAGTTGTTGTGCCTGGCCTAAGGGAGCTCCTCTGGGTAATTCGTGGAAAAAGAGAGATGAAGTAATAACACCTCTACCACTTCCCTCTTTCTGTTTGGCTCCCCCTTCATGATAAGCACAGTTTGTGAGAAGTCAGAATATTCTCCTCCATACAGAAATTTAACAGCATCCCCTCATTAGAGATAGAGATGATTTAAAGCTATTTTAAGGTTCAGTTAAGCCTTCAGAAGGAGACGTATAACTCATCAGGGAGTGATAATAAAAATAATGGTGTACAGTGAAGGGAAAGAGAACTCTTTTCCTGACCTGTGAGGCTCATTTCATACCAGGAATTACTGAAATTCTGCAGAATATTTCACACATAGCTCAGTTTTTCCAAGTTTCAGTTCCACTTCCAAATGGAAGAGGGAATAAACTTTGGGCAAAACTGCTCTAAAAGGACATCTGACCATGTGAAGTTGGGCAGAAATATTTAAGGTGCAACTTACAAGGGGGGTGGCTAAGGTCTACCTCTTTCATGTATTTTTACAGTTTCAAAATGCATATTTGAATACATGGTGGAAAATGTAGATTGTTTTCAGTTATCTGAAGTGTTTACTGCCAGCTGATATGCTTCAAGGTGTGCAGTCTCATCTCTAGCTGCCACTTCAGAAAGACACATTTCCCCCATGGTATCCTGGGTGATACCTGCCACTCTCACACAGATCTCTGGCTATTTCCAGAAGCTAAAATCCCATACTGGTCACAAAAAGTGCCACATAGCTAATGAAGGATCATGTAGGTATTGCATGCAGTGGCATGATCTAGTCCTTTAAATTTCACTTCAGGAAAATTTCAGGAAAAATAATGGGCATTTCTTCTCAGGACAGAATCAGAACTTCCGTGTATGTAAAACATGGACTGACTTCTGCCACTTCAACATTCAGTATCTGAACATTGCTTAGAAATACCTTGAACTCCTGTATGTTTGCAAATCCCAGGTTTCTAATGAAAGATCATAAAATCAAGGAATGGTTTGGGTTGGAAGTCATCTTCAAGATCATCTAATTCAAACCCCACCACAGGGAATGACAACTTCCACTAGACAAGGTTGCTCAAAGTCCCATCCAACCTGGCCTTGAACACTTCCAGGGATGTGCCATCCACAACCTTTCTTAACTTTCTTAGCTTTCTTAATCTTTTATACTTCCTCACCACCCTCGTCTTAAAAATTTTCTGTCTTGTATCTAATCTAAACCTACTTTCATTCAGTTTAAAGCCATTGCCCCTTGTCCTGCCAATACATACAAAGTCCTTCTCCAGCTTTCTTGTGTCCTGCACTAAGTACTGGAAGGTCTCTCCTGAGCCTCCTTTTTACTGGGCTGAGTTAACTCCAGCTCTGCCACTCTGTTGTCATAGGAGAGGTGCTCTAGCCCTCTGATCATCTTCCTCATCCTGCTCTAGACCCACTCCAAAAAGTCCATGTCCCCAGAGCTGGACTCCAGGTGGGATCTAACGAGAGCAGAGAGGGGCAGAACCGCCCTGCTGGTCTTGCTTCTGATGCAGCCCAGGACAGCGTTGGCATTCTGGGCTGAGTGTACATTGCTGGGTCATGTTGAGCTTCTTGTCAACCAACACCCCCAAGTCCTTCTCCTCAGAGCTGCTCTCAATCCATTCTCTGCCCAGCCTGTATTTGTGCTGGGGATTGCCCTGACTCAGGTTCTGGACCTTGCATTTGGTCTTGTTGAATTTCTTGAGGTTCACACGGGCCCAGCTCTCAAGCTTGCCCAGGTCCCTCTGGATGGCATCCCTTCCCCCCCGCAAGGTGACTGCACCATGGCTTGGTGCTGTCAGTGAGCTTGATGAGGGTGCACTAGACCCCACTGTCCATGTCATCAGCTGAGATGCTTGAGCATCATGTGTCCCAGTGCCAACCTCAGAGCCATAGCACTCATCACCAACCTCCACTTGGAATTGTGAGCCACTGGCTGCAACACTTTGCAACAATACAGCCAATTCCTTATCCACCGAGTGGTCTATCTGTCAAACTGGCACCTCCCCAGTGAAGAGATAAGGTTTGTTGTGTGGGACAGTGTCATAATGTGAATCTCCAGCATCTTTCCATATCAGAAACTACCACCATTTATTTTTACTCTACAAACAAAACATGTTTTTCTGCAATTTATCACTAAATGATGACTAAATTACACAGACAAGTGAAGGCGACCCCTAGTTATGCATTAATCATGGATAAATGCCAACTGTCAGAGGTGTTTTAAATATCCATAGGTGATTACTACTTTTATAATTAAAATATTTTAAAAATACCCAGTAGGTCATGCACAGCCTGATCTGCAGATGGTGAAACTCTGACTAGTTTCATTGTCAACTCTAGCCCCTAATTCTAATTTTATAGGGCAGCCAGATAATTAAATTGTGATTAATATAATTTATTTAGGATGAAGAAGCATGTGTGTACTGAATATAAAATATATAAGCTTCTAATGACTAGCTGCTACTTAATTTTATTGTCTTTCTTAGCATGAACTCAAGTGAATGATATTCCAAGCAGCAATTACCTCATACTGAAATTCTTGCAGAGAAACACCAAAAGGAACACTAATTTTTTAACTAGTGTTAAGCTAATGTTAAGGTAACTAGCATATTGACAAGTGTTTAATTAGGAGACAGATAGAGGGGTAGAAAAATCTCAAATGTATTCTACAAACTAGAATTATTTATAAATAAGCTATGGTGGAATGTAATGTAAAAGAGGAACTGAGAAGCATGATTTGAATAACTAATACAATGAAATATCAAGTTATCATTGTAGTTCTTCTCTCTGTAGATCATTTATCAGAGTGTGTATGAGCTAGAACTCCACTATGTTCAACCTGCCAATAAGTTCGCCTGAGTGGAAAATGACTGAAACAGACTTATCCTACAGATCTAATCTCATATATGGATCTACTTTCACATATGGGTACAGCTTTCCTCTCACGCTTTTTTCATATTTTTTTAAAATTATTTTTTAATTTGACACAAACAAAAGCTTGTTACCCATAGAGGAGATGCTCAACAACATGTGCCAGATGCTCAACAACTCTGCCCTCTTATCAACCACTGTTGAATAATCACCAGGTCAGAGAAATTCATGCTGTGGGTGTTTACTTGAGGTAGCACATTTTTGGTACTAGAACTTCTTTGCTACTAGTTTAAGGATTTGTGGAACAGAGGGGAAAAAAGTGTGTATCCCCTAAATATCTGCCCCTGTGTGGAAACAGTGTTTGGAACCCAAGTCAGTAGTCTATTTTCTTTTTCCTGTTAAATGAAGGGAAAGAAAAAGAAAAAAATGCTATTTGATATCCTTTGAAATGATTCAGAGGAATCATGTTTCTTGTTATCTGAAAATATAATACAGACCCAGGTCCATCTTTCCTTATCTTTGGTGGAATCTGCTGGGAGTACTGCCAAATCACAGTGGTACAGACGTTTGAAAAAATGCCATTTGTCATGCAAGTTATTGGAACAGAGCCCAACAAGTGAGTGTCAGGAGACCACCGACTGGGTGTGATGAGAGGCACTGAGTCTAAAGATTTCTGGGTGACTCTGGTACACCTGGCTGCCCCTGTAGAAAAACACCCATGTTGCTGCTAATATCCAGCTACTTCACTGCTACAAACAACATTTCTCTCTCTAAGTATCCATTTATTATTTTATAAGTGAAAGTCACTGGATTTACGGATTAAATCATCACCTCTGATTGCACAATAAATAGGTAGAAACCTGTCTTCCTCACCTCTGAGCACATCACGAGGCAGAGACACCACAAGTCTCTAATCAACAGCGTTTTCACACCCAGGATTGCTGTCTTGGGGAGCCTGCTGAGAACAACAGAAAAATCAGTTAAACATATTTTCCTTTAACAGAGGCTGCAAATTAACTTGCTATAAGACCTGCTTTTTGTTTTCCCTACATAAAATGAATAACATTAGTAGAAGTTGACAGTTTATTTCAGGACAATGTGTTAAAATTGCTGTTCCTAAAAATGGTAAGTGGCAGCTGTCTATGCTGTTTTGTAACATCCTGTACCAGGACAGAACAGATGATCCCTGATAGAAAAAAAAAAAAAAAATCAGTCAAGTATAGGTCATAACACAATAAACAGAACAACAAATTGACAAATAATTAAACAATATTGGTCCATGACAGGAGCCCTACCATAGCAGAAGCTCTGCTAGTGTTTCTCCCCAATATTGCTTAGGAGAGGAATTCTTTATTATGACTTTCAGAGAAAATTAATATCCTTTGCACATACTTGTGGATTGCCTATCTAGTGTAAGGGGCTGTGTAGAAGACAGCATAGAAATGTTCATTTCAAATTTGAACAAGGAGATGATGAAAGGGCAAGTGCTCAGGGCTGATTAGAATCAAAAACAGGTAGGATGGCAGTAGGCTGAGAGAATCTGAAGACAGAGATGGCAGCAAGGTAAGAGTTTGCAAAGAAAAGGCTCTGTACTTGGTAAATGGACATTTGGTCTAACTGGACAGTGTTAAGCATTTGCTAAAGAAAGTTTTATTGAACTGGCTGAGATATGATAAGTACTGGATAGTTGGTAAAATGTAGTATCTCAAAGGACAGAGGATGTATATTTTTGATATATATCTTATATAGATCATATTTTTTTTGAAATGCTACATAGCTTGCTGCTCATCTGGGAAGCTCTTAAGCATGTTCAAGTTTAAATCTAGTTCTAAAATACTCACATTTTTAATTCCTAACAAAATTAAATTGCAATGTATGTAACCAACAATAAATAAATGCTGCAGAGTGACACCAGGAACCAGCTGGAAGTGGGAGCCAACAGACATCACACTGACTGAGGAAAAAATGGGAAAGTGCTACCTCAGGATGAGATTTCAGAGGACAGAGTTAATGTTTGAGGCAGAGAAGAACATACAAACAGGATTAACAGTATTGCAGCTAATGAGACTTAGGTGCAACAATGATACTCAGCTAAGATTTTAAAGGAGAGGTCTTGGGCAGAGGAAGAGATTTGTAGGTCATCTGTATTGAGAGGATAATTGAATTTGTGCTCTGCTGACGAGATTAAACAGAGGCAGGTTATAAAGGTGAGTGAGAATGGACGCAAGGACAGACACATTTGGGATCCCTACTGAGAGCTAAGGGAAGGCAAGGACATGCTTCTGACAGATATGCTGAAGAGAGTAAGAAGACCGGGAAGTTGATGAGAGGAAGTGCAATTTTAAGAAAAAGGCTAGAAGTGCCCCAACAAAAGAGGAGGGCATATCTAAGAATGGAGTATTTTCCTTAAAATTTTGACTAGAAGACATTGCATATTAAGTGTGTCTCAAGACGAATGCAAGGAGAATAAGGCATCTTTGATGGAACTGAAACTGACCTGAGATCACAGACTCATGGAGTCAATAAGCTTGGAGATGAAAGGAAGAAAGAAGAGAACAGTAGCTGAAGGAGCAAGGGGAAGTCAAGAGTACTTTCAACATGGGGAAGGTGATAAACCTTGCAGTAGGAGGGAGGGAAAGCACTAGGAAAGTGAAAATACTTGATGATAAAAAAAGGGAAAAAAAACACTTTGAGGAGATTGTGACAAGGCATGGAAGAGACCTCCTGTAGCAGTTCAGGCATGAGGAGGAGAAAGTAGAAGAGAAACTTAGGATGGGAAGAAGGAAAGAGTTGTGTTTAGGAATGGAAGTTAGATGAGATAGATCGGTTTCTATTACTAATTTTTTCTCCTGGTATTGGGACACTTTATGAAAAGAAGTGCAGTTGTTTTGAGATAAAAATCAAAGATGGCAAAAAAAGAAAGGGGACAAAGATAGGTGTCACTAAAAATATGAAAGGAAGCAAAAAGATTATGCTGGCCTGGCAAATATATTTATCCAAGTTAAAGGAAAGGGAGATCATGGAAAGAACTGAAGAGCTGGTAAAATTGGAGGTAACTGTAAAAGAGGAGAGGAGCTCATAGGGAAAAGAATAAAATATCAGGAAGACAAATACTTAAGTAAAGGGAAGGAAACCATGAGCAGAGGACAAGTAGGTTAAAAACAATCTGTGCTATGGACATGTTGTGTTGTTCCCCTCATGACCCAGAAACCAAATCCGCGTCTGTGCACATTTCTGTCAGATAATTATAATGAAGTTTTTGTGTTTCTATAGCGAGGCTAATGTGTTGTTGTGATGTTGTCATCTGGATTCTTAAGAAATGTGCTGACACCATTTGCTCTTTTGGCATGGGCTCAATTGTGCCCTTCTGGCACCATTGGTAAGGGCCAATTTCCATCAATGGGAATGATGTAGCAGTTTGTTTATATAGGATGGTTGATCCAGGGAATAAAGCAAAAGGGCAGAATCTTTTCTCCTGTATTAGGATTAGCTCCACAGCACCAGAGTGGCAGAGATTGCATCTAGAACAGCTTAATTCCTACCAACATAAGTGTCTTTGTTGTTTAGGTGTTTATGTGGATGAAAAAACCACTTTATTAAATGTGATGCTTCCCATAAAGGGAAAAGTCGTGGCCCCATATTTTGCCGGTTGCACTTATCTCCCACAGTTTGAATTGACAGTGTGATTTGGAGAACAAAACTGCTGTAGGCTGCAGAAAGCAGACTTTGCTGTTTGTCCAGAGAACCCTGTTTCAGCAGGGCTTCCACCTACCAGGGATCCCCTGCTGTGGCTGGTCATGTCTCTTCTACAATTTTGTGTAGTTTCAGTCACCTTTATCACATTTCTCTTTATTCCTAAACTTCCTCAGCTGAGGCACCAATGACCAAAAGGGGGTTGTTCAGGCAGACCCAGAGTAAACTAGGCACCACAGATGTTCAACAGTTTCCTAAAGCAGGTAATTTATGTTAGTACTTTTATTCAAGGAAGTGAATTGTAGGAATTAAAAAAAACAAACAAACAAACAAAAAAAAAACCTGGGTTAAAGTGTCACAAAGGGTCACATAGATGAGTGATACAGACAAGAGGGCAAATCAAGCCCTTTGGCTTACAGAAGAGCATTTAGAGGGTGTTTGAGTGACAGCAGATAACTTCCATACTTAATGATGGACAGTCAAGGTGTTTGGAGTAGCAAGAAGTTCTCAGAACATGTTTCTGGAAAAGTATTGCAGGTACTGTAGTAAAGATATGGACTAAACCTGGGTTTAGTCTTTTATAATGCACATACATGAGCTAACACTGACTGAGAACATTGGTCTTGATCTCTTCGCTTCCCCTGGCTTTAAAAAGAGCATCTCTGTGCCCAACTTCTTTGTACAGGTGAGCCAAGTACTAATTCACTCTGTATTACTCTCTGATGTTACTGTGCTGTTAAGAGACAAAATTAGTCTAGACAATTATTTATTTTAAAATGTACACCTTTGTGTGTCTGTCAATGTGTAATGTAGTATCACTGTTAACATTTGCCTCAGGCAAGTTCAGTAAAGTAATAGGAGTTGCTTAACAGCATTAACAGCTTTGGATTTTTTCTCAGAAATAACATACTGCCAAAAGTTTTGTGTGTCAGGAGACTTTCAGTGGTGCTCTGAACACTGATATAACCTGCATGTTAGGTACTTTTAGGTATAGTGTAAGCTCTGTCCCACTCACCTAACCCCTCCAGTAGGAAAACTACAGGTATATAGAATATAGTGTGGGCATGCAGCCTCAAAACAGGGCTTTTTGATGAACCAAGGCCACAGATATTATTTATGACATTTGTGTAACCAGCAGGTGGAAATATCTAATAAAAGATACAAGGTGAAGAGCTGTCATGAGAAGCTTCCAGGATGCCCAGCAAAATGAAAATGCACTTTTCATGTTACATGCATGAATTATTAATGATAATAAATCATAATGAATTAGTTGATAAAACAAACAAAGGTTTCTGATAGTCTGCTACCAAAATACAGCACAAACCTGCTATCATTATATAGTCATGTAGTGCCATGGCCTTTCCTGGGAACATTTTTATGATTAGAGGCCTCTCTTTTACACTGAAAACAACTCAATCATATATTAATAAATAGTATACCAACAAATGGTGTCTTAGTTTGCTATCATATTTTCTGTCTATATATTAATTTAGTCTATATTTCATCTTCTGTTGCAATTTGTTCTCCAAAATTTATAGATGGTAATATTTTAATGTGTTCTGACTTAGAGCAGATCTTCATATCTTTGGTTCTGAGTGCATTAAAATGCATATTCCTGGGAGAAACTAATGGAGATATGTGGATCTTCATATCTGACTTTCTTTGCTCTTCCACTTTTCTATTCTTACCCCTGTACCCTTGAGTCTATCTCATACAATCAGAATCATTCAGGTTAGAAAGGATCTTAAGGATCACTGATCTCAGCAGTTAAACTAGTACTGCCAAGGTCACCACTCAACCATGTGCCTAAGCACCATGCATACATGATTTTTGAATACCCCCAGGGATAATGACTCAACCACTTCACTTGGCAGCCTGTTCCAATGCTTGGCCACCCTTTCAGTGAAGAATTTTTTCCTAATATCCAATCTAAACCTTCCCTGGCACAGCTACAGACCATTTCTTTTTACCTGGGAGAAGAAACCAATCCCCACTTCAGTACAACCTCCTTTCAGATAGTTGCAGATAGCAATAAGGTCCTACCTGAGTCTCCTTTTCTCCAGATAAAACAACCCCAGCTCACCCAGCCACCCCTCATATGACTTGTGCTCCAGACCCCTCATCCACTTCACTGCTTTTCTTTGGATGCATTCACTATGTCTGTGAGCTGTTTGCAGGTTGCCATCTAAAAGGCAGGTAGCACAACAGCCAGACTTCACTCTTGCCTTGAACTTAATATCACAGAGTATCACCCTGGATTTACATCCTGCTGAATGACTCAGGGGCAGGTGTGCTCCGCTCCAGGACAGAGGGACTGCTGTGCAGTTTCTCCTGGTTTATAAACATCCCTTTTCCCTTGCCTTCAACCAGAGCTCAGACATTCTTTTGATTCTGTGTCATCCCACACTGTCTCCCCACTGGGCAGCTTTCCTCAAATGAAAGACTCATTGGATCAATGCTTTCTTGTCCCTTGCTTCTGCAGTCTCTGTCAGATCTCAGAAAAAATGCTCATCCTGTCTACAGCCTGCCTGTGAGGGTAGGTCACTTAGGGTCTCCTTTTAAACAACAGCAGGTCCTGCCCTGCCAAAATTCTCACCAGCAGTATGAACAGCTGCAGCAAGGAAAATGGGAAAAAAACTCCAAAAACTTCTAATAGCCCAGAAGCACACAAGGAGAGCACAGGTGTAGCTCACACCAGGCCATTTGGTTCAGAGTCACTCAGGAAGGGGAGATATTTTTGAAACACTTGCACAGGACCACCAAGGTCCTTTATAAGCAATTATGAAGACAAATGACCTCACATTTGTTCCCATTCAGTGTTCTGTGGCTTCTAGATGAAAAGATGTGGATAAACAGTTGGAGTGAGCCTGTGCTGCAGCCAACATCAACGTTTCCAAACAGCTCCATGGGCAAGTGGCAGATTGAGTGCAAATCAGAACAGCCTGAGGGTAGCACGAATTTACAGCAATGTAATCAAGTGATGGAAAGATGGAAAGAGAAATCCAAGGAAAATGATGGTGATAATCCTTGGGACTGAAAGATTTAGGTCAAAGTCCAAACTACTGAACTAGGCAGAATCTAGTTCATTTTGGTTGCTGTGGCAGGCCTCTACTTCCTTCTGAATATCTTGCTGCTTTTTAGTAAGCTAGGATAAATGACATAAGATGCAAAATTAAAACAGATACCTGTAAAGGATCCTTGAAAGACATGAGGGATGAATAATGCTGGAGTGAATTCTGAAAGCTAAGATGGATGACGGGAGCAAAATTAAGATTGAAGGTGGGGAAGAATGCTTGCTTTCTCACTTGAATATCTTGTGTAAGAGGAAAAAATGAAAATCCAGAAGTAAGAGGAAGTAAGGTAGAATGAAGCCTTGATATAAGGTCTTTCAAAGCTGTATGAATCGCTATGAATAATGTATCACTAATTACAAGGATGTAAGTGCAGCCATGCATCCAGTCTCAGTCATGTCAATTGGAATTTAAAGGGAAATGAGAAATGTGATAATATGTCTATTTCTATCAGAAACCACGTCTATTGCTGCTGTTTTCAGGGAGAGCTTTCTTTCACAGAGATCAGTTCCTTCCCTTTATGTGGCAGTGGAGCCATAAACGCCTGTGAACTGGTAATCTGTTTCCATGGAAATGAATGGGATGTCACAAATGTAGCACTATGACTTCATTTCAAGATAGAGTACAAGGAGAAGATAGGCAGCAAAGGAGGGATATCAGGTTATTTCAGGCTCTTATGATTGCCCACTGTAAATCTCCTTTGTTTGAGCAGACAATGGAGAGGAGGAGGAGGGTTAAACTGAACTGAGTCATCCTTGAGGTTGCTTGGGTGGGAGATGAAGGTTGTGATTATGATTATTCATTGTTGGAAGGCTCTTGTGAAAGAAAAGCTACTGGTTTGTTATTATTTGTGTCTTAGTTACATGTTTTCCAGTTGTTGCAAGAGTTATGTATTTGTGTGCTAGAATAAAATAAGTTAAAAAACTAATTTTGGTGAGAAAGTGAAGAAACTAAATGTAAGAAAGATTTCTTTTTTAGACACTAGAATATTTTTATTACTTTATATATACCAGTTTTTCAGACACAAATCATGAAGTAAAAGATCATCCCTTTTCGCTCTACTGACTAGCACAGGTATCTGAGCCTTCCTTTGAAAAACAGTAAGTAGTTTTGTACCAACAAATCCAGATTTTACAGGACATTGTTGTTCAGTTGCACCTTTTCTGTTTTCTTATTAGACTCTCTTTTACCAGGCACTTACATTTGAAGCCAAGATGAGATTCTCAAATCTCTTTCTACTTCAGTGCCTGTTTATCTGTTGTGTTTACACAGCACATTGGATCATGTTTGCCCTGGCAATTCTTCTTTTGTAAGTTAGAAGTAAGGGGTATTCAATAACTAAAAAGTTTTTTTAAAACCAAAGAATATTTATTTTGGATTAAAAAATCCCTTTTAAAGTCTGCCAGATTTTTTTTTAAAAAACTTCATTTTTAGATCTTTGAATCCCCAGCCATTTTCCTGTCCTGGCATTGTCTTTTAACAACTGTTAAGTGTTTGCTGAGAAGTGGCTTATCTCAGTCCATTCTTGTTTTTCTGCTTGTTTCTTTGGTTTTTGTTTTTGTTTTTTTTTTTCCCTCTTCACATATTCAGGTTTTTTAAGCGACTGCAGTCTCACAGCGAGCAAGGCGAGAACTAGGTCAACACACTTTGTTTGTAAACCCTTACAGAACGCCGCTAATTTTGTCACAGACATGGGAAAGGCTTGACATTTACCTTCTTCCTCTGTAACTTGTTAAAAGACCAGCTGGAATATCAGAGTGTGACATTACAAAATAAGTTTGTTAAATGTTGTCCTGTACCAGGTAGGCAAGGCAGCAGAAACAAGGCAGGGAGCTTGCTTACCCAGCCACAGCCCTGTCTAGGTAGATAAGGATAAAACTGTGACCTCTTCCTTGATGACTTCCCCCCCATCAGATCTTTGAGAATAACCAGCTCTTTCAAAAAATTTGGCAACTGAGTAGTTTGTCCATTGGCAAGGAGAAGCAGCTTTTGATAAGCCTTTTTTAGTTCTGTAATTGAAAAAAGCCACGGAGCTGATCTGATGCTTGGCTTTGCTGGTCTTACTGCACTGTGTAAATGTATCAAAGCACAAATCAATTAGGCATCAGGTGTCAAGTTCTAGAAGTGTCGTTGTTTACCTGGACTGAAATCTAGTTACTCTCTGATGCTTTCAAGCTTCTTGATGAGAATTATGTTTCAGAGGGATATTTTGACTGCGTGTTGTTGAAGGAGAACTTAGAACAATAATTGTCTTCATTGAAAAGACATTATAATGCTATCACTTGCTATAAGTGAATGAATAATAGGGAAGATATTTCCCTTTTTTCCTGTGGCGACAGCCACATGATTTTGCTCAACCCAGTAACAATTATTTGCATCAGAATTGGCTCAAGAGTAAGTTTTTCTGCCTATGTATAAACATTTCAGATGTATGCAGGATGCTAACGAAAAGAAACAATGAAACTAATAGATCATCTGGATAGAAATAGATGTTTCAGACTCCCAGGTAATTACTTATACTGATGGTGAGTCATGTATTATTCACAAGTAAGAAAGCAACTGAAGAGACCACAAACATTACTGAGGAGATTCTAGAACTTCATGAAAACATTTTAAGAATCCCTTGAGGAGTAATTTGAGATAGATGATTGAATTTCAGACTATTATTCCCAGAGAGTCCTTCTGCCAGGCAAGTGCTATATACACAATCCCAGCATGTCAGTATAGATGAGAAGCTGCCCTTCCCTTCTGGCACCCTGACAGTTTGAAGCTCTTGTGTCTCTAAAAGCCTGTATCACCTGTAAGAGCAATTAGAAGGGATGTGGACTGGATGGATGCAGACCATTAGAAATGAGTGCATCTGTACTACTCCCCAAACATCCATTTGATCAACAAATTAAAACCAAAAGCATGGCACTGGCCAAGCCCTCCTATTTTGTGTGTATTCATCTCACAAAGCAGTACCTCAGGCTTCCTGGTCACTGACTCCTATTTCTGTTGTTCGTTTGGGTTTTTTTTTCCTGAATCACCAGTTTGTTTGCAGGCCCCATTTTCCTTCCCTTTCAGCCACTTTGTTACTTTTTGACAGAGGAAAATGTCTGCTGTCACACTGCATTTGCAATTGAAACCCCTGGCTTGAAAACTGATGAGCTGCTTTTCTTGCATAATCTCCCTCCTATGGTCTGCACTGTAAATAGAAGGAAAAAATAGCGATCTATGCCCCATGGTCATAGGAGTCATTATTTTTCTTTATTTTTGCAGAATATCTGCAGATAAACAGTGGGAAATCTTTTACCATGTAATCATTTTAAATGACATCAATTTAAATATGACAGCATTGCTATTTTTGTTTAACTGCCAACTCCAATTAAACATGGTGCATCTTTTATTACTCGGATTTCTGGGGTTGCAACAATGCATGGAATCTATCCAGATTCAAAGAGAACTCTATATTACAAGGTTATTATGAATTATCTTGCCCTGTCTGGGATCAATTCTAAATTTGAGTCCACCCCATAGTGAATTTTAATGCTGGCATTAGTGTTAGAACATTCTGATTGTGATTTGCTCTCTAATCAGTTCTTTCTTTTCAGTTTTTAATTCTCCTCAGTCTGTGAAAGCATCTTGCATTCCTTAATTTAGTGCTTAACTTCCAGCTTGATGCAATGTTTTTTACAGCCTGTGAGTATCTTATAAAATTCTCCAGCTATTGTTTCCATAAACTCAACTGATGGGGTAGGTGGCAACTGAAACTTGTGCTGGATGTAAAAAAGAGCTTAATCATTTACCAAAGAACCACAAAACCAGAATAAGATGTGAAAGAATATACTAAAGAAGTCATTGCCATGTAAATATGCCAAAACAACAACTTCCTAAGAGTGAAGGGGAAAAAAAAAAAAGCTTTCAGATCAGTTTTTGTTCTTTTATTTTACTTAGAAAAAAGACAATATCTTTGGCAATCACTTAATTGGTAAATTATTCTACAGCCTTTCCCAAATGTCTCTACTTGATGCAGTGATGGCCCAGATGCTGCCATGTGTGCAAATTGTCATTTTTGGCACTGAAAATAAAGGTAGATTACTGGGCAACAGAACAAGTTTGAATAGATCACCCATTATCTGATTGAAAAAGTGGCTACAATATTACCCAGCCATTACACAGGATTAAATAAATAAAAAAATAAATAATGGAAATCGAGTAAAAGAAGAAGTGTATCATCTAAATGTCCTCTTACTGGGCACATGATTTAGATACAAAAACTAGGTTATTCTCTATTGATGACTTTCAAGTGTAATGGAAAGAGAGAAGGTTTGTAGAATGAGTCAGATTAAACTTGTGACTTTGAACATTTGAATCCCTCGGAGGAGGAAACAGAAATAGGTATCTTGACCAAATTAGGTGCCAAATATTCTAACTCCCCAGAGAGATTTAAATTTTGTTTGTGGAGCCTAGTCTGTGTTCATTTGGCATCAACCTCCTTCAGCAGTGAAAGATACAAATCTCTTCCCAAGCTTCAAAAGACAACTTCTCAGCTTTTTTATTTAAATAATCCTACAAAACTGTCAGATCAACTCTCCTGGAAATTTTACATTAATAAGATTTGAGATACCAAAGAATCAGATACATCTCGCTGAGTTATATATTCAAACCNTTTCTTTTAATTGTGGATTTTACTACATTTGGTTCTATGTTCAAGGCATCAAAAAATTGCCTTTCCCCTACCTTGTGCAGTGAAGGATCCCTGTTAAGCAGAAATGTTCTGCATTACAATGGGAAAAAAATCAGATAACTCTTTGTTTTTCTAGATCTGACTCCATGTTAATAAATTACCTTTCATTCGCATTCTGGATGAAAAGCTCAGCAGCTCTATCTGCTCAGTGATTTAAAAACCTGATCCAAAGGTAGCCAGGGTGACTGTTGTTGTTGCTCATGATTAAGTAGCTGCTGTTAGATATTAATCTCACTTTGACTTGAATGTGTTAGAGTCAGACCGCAGTGACAGCAGGATATCTTCCAGGGGAACTGTAGAGACTTTATTTATTGATCTAGAAGCAGAAGNTCAAAAACTGTTTTTTCCACATATGCAACCACATAAAATCCTAATTGCCTGCAGATTTGAATCATTATGCATTTGTTTCCCATTCCTTCCTTCCTTCCTTCTTTCCTTCTTTCCTTCTTTCCTTCTTTCCTTCTTTCCTTCTTTCCTTCTTTCCTTCTTTCCTTCCTTCCTTCCTTCCTTCCTTCCTTCCTTCCTTCCTTCCTTCCTTCCTGCCTTCCTGCCTTCCTGCCTTCCTGCCTTCCTGCCTTCCTGCCTTCCTGCCTTCCTGCCTTCCTTTTGCTGTACAGGAAGCTCTTTGAGGGGGTAAGCAACTAATGTCAACAGAAATCATTGTGTAAAGAGAAACTCAGGATGCCAAGGATTTCTTTTAATTGTGGATTTTACTACATTTGGTTCTATGTTCAAGGCATCAAAAAATTGCCTTTCCCCTACCTTGTGCAGTGAAGGATCCCTGTTAAGCAGAAATGTTCTGCATTACAATGGGAAAAAAATCAGATAACTCTTTGTTTTTCTAGATCTGACTCCATGTTAATAAATTACCTTTCATTTGCATTCTGGATGAAAAGCTCAGCAGCTCTATCTGCTCAGTGATTTAAAAACCTGATCCAAAGGTAGCCAGGGTGACTGTTGTTGTTGCTCATGATTAAGTAGCTGCTGTTAGATATTAATCTCACTTTGACTTGAATGTGTTAGAGTCAGACCGCAGTGACAGCAGGATATCTTCCAGGGGAACTGTAGAGACTTTATTTATTGATCTAGAAGCAGAAACAATCTAGCAGGTCGTTTTCTGCTAGTGCTGCTTTCTTCCTCACAGATAGTGGTGACAGACAGGAGACAACCTCTTTGCAAGATCGTTTCCCCTGATTACTGGTGGCTCCTTTGCTGGCATCACTTGCATTCCCTTCCTGTCCTTTTGACTTCTCGTAAGCAGGATGCAACTGGATTCCTCTTTAAAAACCAAAAGCATGAAGAAGAAAAGCAAGAATAATTTCAAGCCTTTTGGGGTTGGTGGACTAAATAGAAGAAATAGGCCAGAAAGCACATTTTATGATGCAAAAGCCACACTCTTATTGCTCTTCAATCTGTGCTTGGCTAAGAGCTTTTAGATACTGAAAGGAAATCATAGGAGTCCTACTGATTATTTTGAGGCTGTTCCTATGTTTGCATATCTCCTTCCTCATACCCTTAGCAGGAGGAGACTAGTGACATTTATGTGAACATTATTGATTGCAGTAAAGGCTGTTGGGAGTGAGGACAATGTGGCAGGAGACCTAGGAGCAACTAGAAATGTAAATTAATCTCCAGACAAGCTGAAGGCATTGAAAACAACACAACCAAAGGGAGACATACATTTGTGCAAATATTTCTAGTTTCAGAATCTGAAGGTGTTCAGCTATTCCTTTAGACATCATTATTCTCAAAAGAATAGTAAAAAGCTGTAAATACTGCCAATTCCAAACACCTATAACCTTGAGGCAAGTTCTTTGGTCATCTTTTTTACTTGTTTTCTGGTTTTAAAACTTCAACAATTCAAACAGTGTTGAGATTTGAACTTCTCTTTAGAAAGCTAGACTAGAAATATTAGGTTTTAAAAGATGAAGGCCTCTTGAATACATGATTGAATAAGTTGGGAGTTGATTGGCAGGCCTTGCTGTGGAAAACCTGGTTGTGAACCCATGGTGGTTGGCCACAGAACGTCACAGGAAGAAGCCACCTTAGCTGGGTAAATCATGCACCCCTTCCCCTTCTGCAAAAGGTGAGCATCATTATCAAGGGCAGCTCTGAAGATACAGGCCCTGCTCTAACAGCATGTATGGTAAATCCTCACACTTAGGTACAGTTTCTTGCTTTTTGCAGTGGTTGCATTCTGTGCTGTTCCTTGTGATGGAGTATTTATCCTGGATGCACACACCAGAAGGTAACTGCTAAGTTTGAAGAGCAAAACAATTGTTCACCCAACATTTGTTTTCATCAAAGTATTAACAAATAGAAAGACAAAAAACAAACAAAAAGAACAAGTCAGTCTACTGTATTATTGTTGGAGAGCCTATGGGATGGTGAGTATCCAAAATAACACTGGAATTCCAATGCACACTGAAACAGGTGTTTAGTGCACCTAGCAAACTATTGGAGCTAAACAGGAAAGGACAGCCAATGTTTGCATCACTTTTGCTGACCAAGTACGTTTAGTGTGTCTGTAGCTCTTCCAATGTGTTGGAGTAAAAAGAATTACACATTCTGCAGCACAAATAACTTTTTTTTGTGATATGTCTTCTCTATGTTCTCAGTATTTGCTTTGCATAAGCATCTGCCACAGCTCAGCAACCATGAAACACAGGAGATATGGATTTGCTGAAGATATTTATTTCCATATAATGTGATGAGCTTTTAAATCACATAATAAGAGTCATACCAGAAGCAAGAAACTGGAGCAAAAAAGAAAAAACCTTTGAACAGAAAATGCATATTTTTCATTTCACCAGCTTTACCAAATAGACCAATATAAATCTGTTGGGTCAAAACTTTGAGGAAATAGAGCTGCCCAGAACTAATATACAAGCCACAGTCATTCTAAACAACAAGGAGCTTGTCTCACTGGAGCTTAACTTTTTGTCAACTCAACAAATAGTGATAATCAAATTCTTTTAGAACTCAAGGGGTTATGGGTTTTATTAATAAATGCTGTTATTGGAATATTGCCCAAATAAAATTTTTAAATCCAAGGCAAAAAAAAAAACCACATTGCAGTTCCAAATGTTTCAGTACATGAGTAATGAGAAAAGATGCCCAGGATTCATGCAACTCTATATGCAAGATAAATAATTTAAACATGCATAAAGATCACTAATAAAGTTTGGAAAAAAATAAACCAAAAGCCTGTGGGTTTGGTATCCTGTAGTGCCACTTGACCGTGGTGAAAGGCATGAACTGAACATTCAGTTTTGATAGAAAAGAAGGGAGTTGCTCTCATCTTTCTGTACCTAAGACTATGAATCTGTGACTTCATCGCCAAACTCACTCCTTTTACACTCTGTTCTCTCCTGAGGACAGAGAAAAGCAGCTAGATGGAGCAAAGGCAAGAAGCACTGATGATGAGGCACTTGGAGTGTGAGAGCAATTTAGTGTGCTGCTCCTGGAGTTTGAGCTGTTTGTTATGCATCTCATTCACAAACCTTGCAGTTCTGCCCATAACTACTGTCTTAGCCTTGTGGAGAGCTCCTGAACATCTGAGTTATTCCAGGGGCAGAGAAACCTCAGAGCACCATGCTAAAATTTGTTAGCAATAACTTGATCAAACAAGGTTATTATGGGCCTGCCTCTGCTGTCTATGAAGTTAAAGTCCTATTGACATCAAGGGAAAGAGGATCAAATGTTTTGTATTCTCTACAGAGTGAAGAGCTCCCTACAAAGCATTTGTGGTGCTGTAGCTAAGCAGCAGGAAATTTGCATTTTGTCATAAATGCCTGAGGGTTCAAGATTCTGCCTTTATCATGTTTAATTTAGCGCTTGCAAAAGCAAAACAGATAAAGCTATGTAGTACCTCTGCAAAAATAAATAACGTTTTCAGTGCCAAGCCTTGAGCTCACTTTATAATATTTCTTCAGAAAGTGAGATGGTTATCAACAACAACAGTGTTTATCAGCTCATGGAGTTACAACAATCATGTGGTGTGAACTCCATTGTGCTCTGCAGCTTCCCTTAGGCCTGTAGGACTAACTTCTTCTCAGCTTGGGACCCTGGATTGAGGAAAATTACTGCTCTGATGGATAGCCTATTATTTTTGCAAATGCCAGTACAGAGACTGCCCTGGCTCTGATGTCCACAGTCTTTGCCTGCAGGGCAAATGTCACTCTGGAGCTTTAGAAGATTTGCAGCAAACACTCATTCCAGACTGAATGGACCCTATATTCACTAAAATGCAGCTTTGGTGAATCTAAAATGCATTTTGTTGGGGGGCAGGGGAAACAGGCAGGAATTCTGTTCTGTTCTTTATAATGATCACAATTTATCTTCAGTTACAATGGCATCTTGGAGGTTTTCTTCATCAGCATTAAGAACATGATAGAATTGTTGGCTGTTATTTTTATTAGCAAGACCAGACTGTGTGTGAGATAGAAAAGAGTGCCAAATACTGTCAGACACATCAGAAAAAGGCAGGTTTCTTGTACTATCACTTCAAAGTATCCTTTGGAGAAATCAGGCATGCACTGATTATGGAAAACTAGAACTGAATCAGAAATTGATTTTGAAGTTTGCCATAATCCAAGCCAATACATCAAATGAGACCAACTTGTGCTATTGGAGCTTCTGTGGAAAATGTGCTGGTGGAAACCAGACAGAGAAAATGCATGAAAACAACATTTTATTTAATTGGATTGATAATAAAATCTGTTATCAGACTATTATTAAACTAGGGCTGCTACGGTTTTGTTTGGTTTTTTGTTGTTGTTTGTTTGTGTTTTCTTTGGTTTTGTTTTTGTTGGTTTTTGGTTTTTTTTTTTTTAATTATTTTGGGTTTATGTCATTTTAACTCACATATTTCAAAACTGCTTATCTTCAAAACATAAGGGACTAGACTAACCTTTAGCCTGTACACCATCAGGTATCATATATCCCACTCAATATCCTTCTGTGCCTACCCTCCCTTGCCTATTTTTAGTTTCCAGGTGCTGCTCATAAGATGCCCTTTTTGCCTCTTAAATCTTCTTTTGTGATCAAGTGGAAAAAAGGCTTCTGTGGAAAAAAATCCATAATATGCACTTTCTAATGTGCCAGTGGTGCTCTTGTAGATGCAGGAGGAGCACCCTTAGACAGTAATTTAAGGGCAAAGTATTGCCCAAAATGTCAAAGGTTTGACACTTTCTTTTTGTCATTTATTTTGGTACAAGACTAATGATTTGTTTTTCAATGTATAAATTTTCATTTCACTCCAGGTAAAAGCCCGTAGGTTTTTGTTTAAAGCATCATGCTTTAAAAATTTGTCAAAGCCATGCACCACCTGACTGGAATCCAGTCATAATTTCTTCATTTGTGAGAACTGCCAACATCCTCAGTCCTTCACACAGCACAGTCTGTTCTTGGCCATAGGATTTCATTCCACAGCATCCCACAACAGCAACCCCACAGTGTAGGGAATCACACTTCTGCTGCTTCCAATTCAAATAGAGACAAAATCCAGCAGACAGCTGGATGAAAAGAAAAATCTGATTTTAAAGAACTTGAGAATCTTGTGTTTAAAATTTCAGCTTGTTCTTCCTCCTTGCTGTGACTATACAGTACTCAACGAATATAATTTTCCTGAATATTCTGGCATTCCTTATGAAACCCATGAAGCAGGTACTAGCAGACAGAGATCCTGGTACCCACATAGTGGGGTTAGATGATTAGACTGAACAGAAGTTTGTATCCTCCTTTTTCCTGTAGAGAGTGCATCTCCAACCTTCATCCAGGCCCCTTTACCCAGGCTCCTGTCTCATCTTAGTTTTGGAATAATTGTCTTTTATATTGCTGCATGAATACAGCACATGGAGCCTGAGGAAATCTTTAAAGTGCTCTCCTGCACAAAAAAAAGTCTCCAAAAATAGGAGGAAAACTCAGGACAGTTGGATGGTGCTTTCCCAGCAGAAGTGCAGAGAAGTCTGGACCATGACATCCCTCAGACAACTTAGAGTACGTATGGCCTGTGTCTCTCTTTTACAGCCTGCTTCTATGCTGTAATCAATGCTTCTGAAGAAAATCCCACCACTTTCCCTTATCTCCAGGTTTCCACCTCCACTTACAGACTTGTATCATCTGCAAATTGCAAGAGTAAGTTAATGCAGTGAAACTAATGGCTATGCAAATGATGCCCTCAAGAGCAGGAAGAATGGTTGAAGTGCTGTCCATGTGCAAGGCAGAGCTGGGATCCATTGCCTAACAGCTCAGGATCTTTTTTCAGGATACACTGCAAAATCAGTGTATCAACACTGCAAAAAAGTTCAACATTTCCCTGGCAAACCTTTCATTATGAAAGCAACAATGATAGGAATTACTTACAAGACAAAATATGGTGTTCCAAGGTGGAAAATTTGTCATCTATATGAACTATAATCTTCTACAAGTAGTGCTACCCTCATCTGTCATGTTACTCTTCAGCTTTGGGGAGAAAATGCTCTGAGATTGGTCTTTACTGAACAATCTTAGTTCCAGTGAAAAAAAGGCTGGAAAAGATGTGCTTGACTTCACTGGAAAATGAGCCTTTTATTTTTCATAGCATTCCACACATTCATTGAACCACCACTCTGTCTGCAGTTCAGCTCCAATGAGCTGCAGGGCTATAATTCCCTTCACAGAACCACAGAAGGGTTCAGGTTGGATGGGACCTCTGGAGGCCATCAGGTCCAATCTCTCTGATCAAGCTGGGGCACCTACAGGCAGTTTCCCAGGACCATATTCATACAGGTTTCAACCATCTCCAAGGGTGGAGGTTCCACAGTCTCTCTGGACAACCTGTGCTGGTGCTCAGTCACACTCAGAGTGAAAAAGCATTTCTTGACATTCAGACAGGCTCTCCTGAGCTTCCATTTGTGCCCATCACCTTTGGTCCCATTGCTGGGGCACCACTGAGGGGAGTCTGGCTCCATCCTCCTTTCATCTATTTGATGAGACCCCCATGAGCCATCTCTTCTCCAGGCTGAACAGTCCCAGCTCTCTCAGCCTTTCCTCACAGGGGAGATGCTCCTGTCCCTTCATCACCTTTGCAGCCCCTCACTGGATTCTCTCCAGTAGCTCTATATATCTCTTGTATTGGGGTGCCTAGAGCTGAACACACTTCTATCTGTACACCAAATAAAATATTATTACCTAACAATTTGAAATTTTAATTTGTCCTGTTATCCTTACTGTTTAATTATTATTTCCGAACATATTTTAGACTCTGATTTATGGTCAGATTTCATGGTATTTTCTTGTCAGGAAGAGTGAGGAGTACAGCCATTAACTGTTCTTTTTTTAGAGATTATTATCTGAAAAAATGTAGATCTCTTCTGAGAGGCTGAATCTGAATACAGGCAAGATCGAATCTGGGTTACTTGTATCCCTGTCAACTTAAATGAATCTCTTAACTTCTATTAAACCCTACAGCCTCTTACTTTGTCACAGTGCTGCATTGTGTTTGCATCTAGAGCACCATAGGAAACAACCACTGAATTATGTATCTCTAAGGCTTCCTGGGTCAAATACAAGAAAGGAAAGTTGCAGAAGAACAGCATACACTGAAAGAATATTGTAATTGCATAAAGGTTCCTTAATTTTGTCGAGTTCACTAAATTTTTGAAAATGCTTTCTTTTCTATTAATTTTTAAAAGAAGAAATATTTAATCTCGTTTTCTCTGCAGAAACAATTTTTCTCAATGCTGTTTATTCCACATCATGGTGGAATCTACCCCAGGTTATACCCAAGATTTATGCTGGATGATGGTCGAATAAGGAGTTGTTTAAAGCACAGTTCTCTGTTTTAGCTGACTGTGATTACCACCTTCTACTCCTTCTCTTGTAGAGAGCTTCTATGCACAAATCCTTCCCATGGCCCCTAATAAGGAGAAGGTGGGACATGGCACTTCATTTCCTTCTCTGGCTTCCATTGAGGTCTTGGCACACCCACCTCGGGGAACTAGAACCTGTTGAGTCAAACAGAGAGTCTGAGGAGAAAGGAGAAATTCCTGTTGGCTCTTGTAGGCCTTTTGACATTACACATATGGGAGACAATGAAATTTCATTGCTTCTCCCCCCCGCCCAAGGACCACCCACAGCTACAGTGACATGGAAAGAGAGAGACATAGGGAGTTATGAAGTCCCTGCTATCTGTCCCCTTTTGAAGCTTTTCATAATGATGAGCCTATACATCTCATCGTTAAAGATGAGAAGTAAAAGACTCACCTGAGGTTTTCTTATGCCTGGTGCAGAGTAGAAGGCATTGTGCTCAAGACATTCTTCTGTTAACACACCATCATTTTGGGACATAGCTCATACTCCATTTCCTATGGAAGCAGTCCCCCTTTTTCCATAGGAAGGGCAGAAAATGAAATCAGTAACTTTTCTGCATAGACATGAATCCCTTAAAGCCCACCCCAAAGGACTGGACCATTTGTAGTCACATCATAAAATAAACACAACGGAATAAAAACAACAGATGTGTTTATTGTCTTGTTTTCCACTCACTGTAGAAGTAGAATGTGAGAAAAACTTCCAAGGCAATAACAAAAAAAAATCTATAAGGGGATGAACCAGAAAGAAAAGTAAGACAATTGTGTAAATCCAGAATATTTTATTCTCAGAATAACTGTGTACTTTACTCAGGTGCAAGCTGAGCCCTGGTTGGTCCCTGGGAAGCAGCTGTCCTTTTCATCCCTGCTCCTGTGCTTGATGCAGTGGAGCTGGCCCAAGATCGTTGCACGCAGCATCCTTGTAGCCCTAAAGTCTTTGTTCTGCTCTCCCGAGGCTCTGCTGAGCTGCTACAAACTCTTTGATGTTGGCAGCCCAGAAAGCATGAAGAGTCTTACAGAGCAAGGAAAATAGAGGGTGAATAACCCTCAGATAATACAGCTGAAGGGAAGAACCAGAAAAGGGGTAAAAGAGGGCAAGTAAGGACAAGAATGAAAGGGGAAAAAAGAAAAATTCACTGGTCTTCCTTGCCAGCAGAAGGGAAAAAAACAGGTACCAGAGACAAGATTTTGGCTGTGTATCCTGGTGGTTTGAGAACCTTTTGTTCAGTTAATTGGCAAAGTAAATCCAGGAACAAAAAGATTGAAAATCTTTTTCTTAGAAGGGTCATTTCTCATAGGAAAAAAAAAAAAAAGAAAATAATAATTGCAAGCCCAAACTTGTGAAACAATTAGCACTTTTTCAGGTTAAACCAGCCAGCCTTTAACTCTTAACAAAGCCTGGGTACGTAAACAGGGAACATTACAACCTCCATCTCGGTAGCTTAGACTAAGAACTAAAACTCTGGCTTTTTCATATGAAGAAATTCTCTAGTTTCCTGAAGACTGTTACTCCTTTGGTAAACCCCCCCCAACCCACTGGTCCAGTAAGAGACCATCATCTAATTCCACTCTGCAACCCTACATCCTGTTCTGCTTCTCTTTTTGATGGATTACAGTAGCACAATTCTCAGGTTATTTGAGCAGCCTTAGGAACAGAAATTATGACAGTCTAGGGAATTTCTCAGCAAAACACCAGTAATGCTGGGATTAGGTCACTTTTATAAGAGATACAAGCTCACTTCCCTTAAAGCTGAGAGAGAATTTAAATTTGTTCCTTTGCACACTGGGTTAGCAGAAGGTAAAATCAGAACAGTCTTAGTAACTGCAAAGATAGTTTATTCCCTCATCCAATCTTTTCCTAACTAAAGCTACATAAGGAAACAGAGGGCCTGTTCACTAATACTGAATTTTTCACTTGAAAAACTTAATCTGAAATCAATTACATCATTTACCCATATACCCACAACACTAATTACTATTTTTCTAAACATCATCTTTTCGTTCATGTTTGTGACATTAATTAAATAAGCCCATATTTACTAATCTGAAGTCCTTTGCAAATTCTAATAAACTGCATTTTGATGGGCAAACTTTCCCCTAGTGACCAAGAAATGCAGAAATGACAAAAGACAATCAGTGTTTGAATTCAGATTGCAATATATCACCAGCAAGATCAGAGCAGAGCGGTTGGTTTCAGCACCCTCCTCATCTCATCTGCCTTGTTCATTCCTCACTTTCCTTGCCCTGGATCTGGAGAGCAGCTGTGAAGGTTGTTATCTGCTCTCTCTACTCCAGGCAGCCATTTCCCCAGCAGCCACTATCAGCTGGTACCAGGCAAGAGCTGCCTGCATGTTCCTCTGGGCCTGGGAACATCTGGAGGACTCAAATCATTGCCATATGCTGGAAGAGCCCTCCCTGGAAGGTCAGAGAAAGGCCTGAGCTGTTTTTGCAGCACTTGAAACATCAAAAATGGTATCTGAGATCAATTCAATGGGGAGGGAGAGCAAAAAAATACTGTAGGTCTGGAGGAAGAACGTGTTCTTCCAAGTGCTGCAGAATACCCAGCTCTAGAGCAACTGCCCCTGAGGGTGATGGCAAGTATTCCTCAGAGCAGGATCAGGGTAGCACTCCTCAGTAAGATATATTCCCCAAATCTATTCATTAATGCTGTAAAACATTTTTTCCTCCTGCAATAGGTCTTCTCATTATCTGCTGGTTTCCTGATGAATTATTTCCTTACAAGCAAAGAAACAAGTCTTTTAAAGGCTTTTGATAGAAATTACTTGGAATTTGTTCATTCACAGAAGATCTTGATTAAATAACACAAACCTAGTGGCAATTTTCATAAGAAGATGTTGCATAGAAATATCCTCTCTCCCCTCATTCGTTATGGTGAATCCAGATTACTTCTATCAAAGTCAATAAAGTTGATCTGGATTTGTGCCATTGTATCTGAGGAGAGAATTTAGCTCACGGTATATATTAAATGATGATGACTACACTAGATACGCCTTGTATGCAAATACATTTGATCTCCTACCCATTCTCCCTCTCAATATGATGTTTATTTCCATATTATTTAAATCAAATAGAGTGTTAGCATCAAAGTCACAAAGTTGAGTTCCTCTAAAACAGAAAATGCCATAAATAAGCTACCACTTTGCTATGCTTCTCATGATGATGCAGTTGAAGCTGGAACTCTATCCCATCCTGTTATCTGCTGGATGCTTTAACAGATTCAGTACTCAGCCTTTATTCACTGTTTAGTTTGCTCTCACAAGTTCATTTAGTGGCTGAGTGGTAGAGCAAAATACAGAAAAACAATCCGTCAGAGCAAAACACCCATGAAAAAGACAAAGTCCAGAGGGAATTACTGGAACAAATACTGTGCTTCTTTCTCAACTGGTATAAAGATGTAGAGTCAGCTGCTTAATCCTTGTAAGTGCAGCATCTCATGACAAAGCTCTACCTCTTCTTATTTTTTTAAAATTCCCAATTATTTGAAAAAGTCCAGAGTCTGTCCCCAAATGCCTTTTGGGCTCTCCCTCTCTTTGGGCTTTCTCAATTTTCTCTGTGCTTGTTTGTTGTTCTTCTTTTTTTTCAGTAAGTGGACCAAAGTTTCCTGAAAAGTCAGCCAAATAGAGACTATCATAAAATATGCACACAAAGAACACTACAGCAGGTTGTTAAGATGGAGTGGAGGGATGTGGGGGTATTTCAAGGACTTTTGGAGTGTACCCAAGAGACTTCAAGCAGTCGTTGCAGAATCTTTGCTAAACTCCACATGGTTGCCATTTGATTTCACCTTTTTTTCTTTCTTTTTT
>VYXD01004539.1:32006-58563 GCA_013397195.1 Hylia prasina
TTTCACAATACATTGGTCACCATCACAAGAAATTGGAACTTTTAAGTACTTTTTTATTATGATCCAAAAGATCATTCAGACGCATCAGGCCACATCGTTCTGTGGCCGGTTGTGCTTTAGATTTCAGTGGCTTTTCAAGAGGACAAACTGCTAAATGGGAATAAAAGTCCTTAAGCATTTCCATTCAAAGAACAATTTGGCCTGCAAAATATGGTATGAAAGTGGAAGTCAATTTGATATACCCCTTCACCACATAATGTATACAAGCTCTTTTATTGTTCTGCTATTTTTCCTTTTAGGAAGCACCACATGTTACAAAAAACGCTCAAGCTAGCATTTTGCCCCCCAGCACACTGGCTAAATGCTGACACACTTACTGGCAGGAATATATAAAAAATAGGACAAACATTTCAAGGAAGGAATGCAGTGTAAGGTCTTGTTACCCAGCAACCATGTGTTTAAAAGGACATCTGTCAGTCACAGCCAATGAGAACTGGATGGCCTTTTAATTATCTGATTAATCACTGATGGAGAGGTCAGCAAGGTACCACAGGGTTATAAGGCTTGTAAATAACTGTGAAAACAGCATTATAAACATGGGGAAAATTGAATACTTCAAAAGGATTTTTCTAAAATGTCAAAGAAATTTTGATTTCTGTCCTAAGTTCCATCTAAGACCTTCTTGGAAATGACTAGGCTTTTTAAAGGACATTGGTAAAATAAATTCAAAGGATAAACACCAGCATATGTTTTTATTTGTTCTTACCTTGCCTTCAGCCAAGGAGAGAGGGATCCACAGTATGCAGGCACATTAATATTTTTAAATGTTTTCATTCATCCAACTTTCCAGCATTAAAGAATAACTTTATGACTGCTATTCTGTGAAATATTCCAGCTGTAACTACTCATGGCTGCACAGTGTCAGATTCTGAGGTGACATTTGAAGTGCAGAACCAGTAAGTCAGCTTTTTGTATTCAAACTGCCTAAAATATTCTACCACTTTAAATAAGGAAAAAGAGTCTCATATGATACAGTCCAAAGGAGAAAGTACACATGAAGGCAAATTAAACTTAACATTTTTTTACCTTCTTCAAATATTTATTCTTTTCTTTATACTGTGTATGGTAGCCTGTTGATTGCTGGGGTCTCTTCTGGTTTTATGAAACTTGGTTTTGCATTACAATGATACTTAGATGGTTCCTCAAAGAGAAAAAAAAAATATCTGGTCGAGTCTGTCTGGGCAAACACACTGTAAGAGACTATTAAGTTTACACATCTCAAGACGTGAAAAAAATTAGGCCAGAGACTTGCTCCATGTCATCAAAGTGAGCTTCAAATTTAAGCCTTGAGTCATAGTCTCTGTCAATACCTTTATACTCTGGACTGCACCACTTACCTCTAATTATAAAATAATCATGCTTGCCTCAGGAATTTTAAGACTTGAAAGTTTTCCCCAGGGTATCTGATGGTGGCAATAGCAATAGGTGCCATGTTCAGAGACATTGCAGAAATGCAGGAATAGGAAATATCTGGGGAGCAGGTGACTTTGGCCCCAGCTCAATATGAAATTAAAACAAAGGATAATAAAAAACTGCTCCCCTTGGCCACAAAATGTATGCTGAGCATGAGCTTAAGGAAGAAAGAGGAGAGCAGCCTGGGACACTGGAAATAAACACCATATCTCCCTGCCCCTTCTGCCACCCCAGACTGCTCAGTAAATTCTTCAGCTGCTATCAGAAGAGCCAGAGACACAACCCAGAGAGCAATATATGAAGTAGTGGGAACACTAATTCCACCCAGGTGAGGAGGATTGAGGGCCTGGAAGCTTGGAGTGCAGTGGCACTGGCTGTGAGTCCAGGAGCCACCCAGCAGCCACCCAGCTTCACTGTAGGTCAGTGCCCTGTTTGCAGACACTGGTGGTGAGTGCCAGGCAAGCATGTGCTCTGATGCTCATGGAGCCTGCTGAAAAGCCAAAGGGTAACAAGCAGTGAGGGAAAACAGCATGAAAATAGACGGTGGGAGCTGCTGAATTTTCCAGCAAGCACTCTGTCACCAGCATAGAGCTCCAGCCCAGGAGGTGTGAACAGGCTGCTGTCCTGCAACATCTCTAGGTGCTCTCACCTACTTGGGGAGGTGACAGCTGTTGCCACTGGTGTGAAACAGATTTCTTGCTTTCTTAGAGAGATGTGCTGCTTCCATCTCCTTCAGCACAAACAAACAAGAGCCCTGTCATCTTACAGGTACCTTTTTTTGTAAGGCATGTTTCCGAACCCTCTCCAAATGCTTGCTCATTATCCATTCACAATCTACTATGGACAGGAAAGTGTGGAACACGTAGCAGTGTCTCAGTGTTAGAGATGTGCTGACAGTTTATGCTTGTTCTTCAGAGGTTTTCTTCCTGTGATTTATTTAAGACAGAATTCTGATGAAATACGTACCAGACACTTTTAGCTGACTCACAAATACATATCTGTATGGAGAATGCCAGAAATCCAACACCCCTTCCTGTGTGTTGAAAGAAACTTTCCTCTCTACAGATCTTTCTTTGGAATTAAAAGGGCTCAGCTATTCCTGAAATATTGTTTTCATTGTACAACAGGGTTCCATTGTTCTGACTAAAGTAGAGGAAGGCTTGGATGTGGAGGAAGACCAGATGAGACACTGTTCCCATTTGGCCCTTTGGGGAATTCCAGCAGAAGGGAATCTCTGAGGGTGCTAGATCCCCTACAACTCCCTTACCTGTGTCTCCTCGTGGTCCTCAAGGCTGTGATGACCACAGTTAGGCTCTGACATTGCAGAAGGTTTCTGCTACAGTACATGAGACATGAGGACATCGCAGAACCAGGAGCTACAGCTCCACTAAGCCTTCTCCATAGAATGTCGACAACACAAGATTTCCCATCTAATTTTATATTGTTCATTTTGTTAATTTATATTGTCACATTTCACAGGAGATTTATACCAGAACCAGAGCTATAATATATAGAATTCTTTGAAATTTCCAACTGCTGAACTCATGCCTTCAGTAAGACCCTTGGCAAATTTCTGGGGTCTCAGCAGTGCCCAAAATTGTCATCAAACCCACTCTGCTGGTGTTTTGTCACTGTAAAAAACCCAAAACCCAACATCTTGGGCGACAGCATTCAACTTCCTGGACAAGAACAGAATGAGCTATGTAAATATTTATTGCATTGGATGTACCAAACCCCAGCTCAGTTCCTTTTGCTCACACTTCAGACGAACTCTTTTCTACCAACTTATCCATAGTTTGGAGAAGCACTTTTGCAATTCTTGCAATCACAGGAGAATGGCTCTTGAATTGCCTTATGCCTACTTGCCTTATCTTCACCAACGTGAATTTTGCAGGGGTAAGGCCCAGTGTCTGCTTAGCATCAGCTGGCTCCATAAACCCAAGGTAGGATTGGTGCAAAGCCCTCTCAACTTTCTGTGCAAGAGCATGTGCTACCTTCTGACTTCTGAGACTAGGAAACAAAGCAATGCTTCTTTTAGCTTGATTCCCAGTGTTAAGTAGCCAATCCAAACCTAGTTTTGTTCTGTCAGGTTAAAGGATATGCATATCACTTAATAATCTTGGATTTGGCTTGACATTTGATGCTCAGAAAAGTTCACAGGAACACAGCTTGCTTCAAACAAATGGAAAGAGCTATGAAAATATTGTCTGGATATGTTTAGTCCAGATGCAACTCAAAATCCAGTATCTGTAGCTTTTTAATGATTTTCTTCCTTTCTCTGCCATTCTCTCAGGTCAGAACTGGGGCAAGCAATTGGAAGCAGCAGGCAG
Organism: Hylia prasina; assembly: GCA_013397195.1. Taxonomy (NCBI): domain Eukaryota; kingdom Metazoa; phylum Chordata; class Aves; order Passeriformes; family Sylviidae; genus Hylia; species Hylia prasina. Next base: position 35,810 of record VYXD01004539.1, read on the forward strand.
TGCTTCTTACTTACATATTAACCTTTCCAGTATTCCATGCCCTCCATTTTTACACTGCACAGTAACAGGCTTCTGCCACTACAAACTTGTCTCACTGGGTAACTGGGCAAGATGTGAGTTCCAGAAGTGACATCTAATGAGTGACATTATCTATTATGAATGTTGAAAATGTGCTCTTTAGGAAAGAAAGTGGTTTTAAATTATGGATAATCAAATAATTAATAAAGTCCACCTGGAAATCGTATTATTCCAAACTGGCCAATTTCCATTTTGCTAACTTTCCTCAAGACTGGGCTATAAATCCCTCTGGTTGTGCAGAACAGTGCTGTATAAAACCCTAAATTTTGGTTGCCATCTCACAGTACCATGTGTATTGGTGACATTAAGGTATTATCACATCTTTTTCCTTCGGCCAAGGAACCCTGTTTCAGATCAGGCTTAGTCTTGACTTTCACCCAGACTCATGGACAGGCCTTGGATCTGTGTAGCAGCCTTGTTTCCAGTCCTCTCTTTAGTCCTTTCTTCAGTGGCTCCCAACTGGTGTCCCTGGATGGATCCTGGATTTTCACTTATTGGGGAGTGGGTGGGATGCTGTTGATGAACCCTGTTACCAGCACTCAGCTCTGCCTGCTAGAGGACAGTCAGTGAGGACACTGTGCTCTTTGGGGTTGGCCTCAGCATCCGCTGATGGCAAAATATTCCTTCCCTGCAGGCTAACACCTGCAGCACCTCAGGCCTGGGTCACAGAATCAGTGCCACCGACAATCTGCAAATACTGTTCTCTCTGTGGAGAGCACTTCTAATGCTCTCTGGCTTCCACCTGTCCTGCTGCTAGCAGTCTTGCTCCTAAAGAGTCACTTTCTCCCTTGCCCCCTTTCTGTCTGTTCACATTCCTTACTTGCTTTTATTTCTACTGATTTTTTTTTTCTCTGCAAAATCTCTGACTGGAAAGTTCCAGGGGTAACAGCCCAACCTCATGAGCAACCTGTGGGCATGCTGGGGGAAAGAGTTGTCATTTGTGTGTATAAGCCTTCTCCCCTACTCTGCTCTATCTGGGTTTATCTGGGTTTTTCAAAACATGACAGACAGTGGTGCTGAAAGAGTGAAATGCTATGATATAATAATGTATTGCTATTCAAAGCAGCATATTCTATGATTTCTCTCCCTCCTCCAAAACTATGAACATAAATTATGTTGCTGGTTACATTATCACCACGCACTGCAATCAGGCATTCATAAGATTCAAATCCACTGAAGTCATAAGCAATCTTTGAGTTAATGCATCCAAGAAAGTCCAAAAAAATATTATGCAGTACTTGGTTTTCTGGTTTTGCAACATAGTTTGGTCCTTTTGGAAAATGGGGTCAGGAGAAAGCAAACTGAATTGAAGATTAAAAAAAAATTAGCATATATTAGTATGCTTGAACTGCTTCTACATCTATTTTAACATCATTTTCTACATACTCCCTTGTCACGATTTAAACTTCATCTCCTGTCTCTGATAAAGTCCTTGGTATTCATTCTTAATACAACAGAATGTTACTATTACGTAATATTTATAGCAAGCCTTCCTAAATCCTCTAAATTAACTAAACTATGCAAAAATTCAAGCTATGCATCAAGGACCAAACACAACAGCTTTCAGTTGTGGGAAAGAGTGAGAAGTTTAACTCTCAGTTTCCTGGATTTGTCGAGCTTAATCCTAACCCAGAGCATTTGTTTTAATGCATTTCTCTGTGTTTTGGGAAATAAAGGAGCACTTGTCTCCATGGCATGTGCACACAAAGCCAATTTCAGTGTCTCCAGCTATCATATATAATATACCAAAAAGATTCATTCATGGTCTGTGTTCTCCTTGTCTGGGCATATCACACTTGTGTAGCAGATGCATGATCTTCAGATGTCTTTGTCTTACCATAGCCTATCCCAAGGGTCCCTGATATATACTGATTCTATTTTCTAGTCAGAAATCATTGAACCAAATAAAATAGCTTGAAAATTACTGAAAAGTCAGAAAATAAGCCTGGCAGGAGCCTGAAGAATTCCAGCCCTCTGCAGAAAACAATAATAAAAGATAGTTTCTCTTCTGCTCTATTCTTGAAGACCTCAGTGCTGGCAGTCACATCTCCTCTGTGTATGTACTTGCTCCCTGCAGAAATATTTCAGTCTCTGACCTAAATCTTCCTTGATACAATCTGATTTTATTCTCCCTTATCTGATTCATCATGGTTCTAGAGACAATTTATTCCTTTTGTCTTTCATCTTTGCTTGAAAGCTATTATTTTGTCTTCTCCTTAATCTTTTCTTCTTTAGGATATACAAGTTCAAGTCTTTTAATCTTTCCTCATAGGTCATGTTTTCTGGCTCTCTGTTGGTTTGCTCTGCTGTATCTCCAGCTGTTCCAGATATCAGATACTGAACATCCTAACTTGCCTCAGTCAGGACAGCCCTGCTAAAACATTCTGGCATCACCCATCCTATGTGCCTAAGCCACACTGCAGGGGCAGATGGCATCGACCAGAATGTATTTGTTTTTTGCAGATACAGGCTGACAAGGGGATGCTTTTCCTACTGCCAGTGTACTTGACCTAAAGAGAAATTGTGGCAGCAGAAATGTACCAACTCACTTCCTGCCTTGCTGTTTTGACCAACTCTAAGTCATACTTTTGCATACTTTTGCTTCTTCTTTTTTTTTTTTTTGCCTATATATACTTATAATCATCTCTCTTTCTCTCTCTCTCTCTCTAATGCATACAATCACACACATATACACATATCCCAGTATATGTACGTGCAAGTACAGGTAGTGTTATATATAAGCACATGCATCTACATCCGGCAGGCAATTCCTCCTTCACTTCCCTTAGTTAAATGTGGAAGGAAGCACAACTTCATTCACCCTAAAAGAGCCTGTGCAGCACAGGGCAGATGCCACTAGTCAGCAGATTGTTTCTGCCTGGAGGAAATTGGAGAAATTTTACACTAAAGGGCAGGGAACTTTACTGGACCTTTTGATGATCTCCTTCTGTAAAGTCACAGAATCTTGTTAGCACAAAGACAATAAAGCAGGCTTGTTTAAATAACCCATTACTGTTCATCTCTTATTCAGACCACATCACCAAATAAATGACTGCTGTGTCTGTTTTTTCATCAATCCCTCTTTGTTTCAGACTGCCACCAAGGTTTTCCGGATTAACTCACAAGTAAATTAACTAGTTCCTGCTGAATGGACCACACTGAACAGTGTACCCACACAGAAAAGTTGCATACCTGACAGGGACTGAGAATCTGTTTCTTGTTGAGCAGGGCTTAACCCAAGATGCAGACATATGAATATTATTGTTGAAGTACATATGAAGTGATTGGGAAATCTGCATGCACAAACTGTTCTATGTGGGTATGTGGAGGTGGTAAATGAGTAGGTCTTGAGTGTCAAACAGTTTTTCTAAATTTATCTCAATATTTCATGTGAATTGGCCCAAGAGGTGATCAGCTGAGCTGGGCTGAGCCCTGTTGGAAGACTGGTGCTGACAGGGCCAGGCTCTTCCTCTTCTTCCTTCTCCTCTCTGTTCTCACCTTGCTCTGACCTCCCAGAGAGATGATTCAACTCCCTGAATCAGCAGAAAACTAAGGGAAAAAACAGGGTAGGGTTTTGCTGGCTCAGTGAGCCGCCCTGGGTCACCCTGGGGCCATCCCACTAGAATTGTTCCTCTCAGTCCTGTGGTCACCAGTCAGGGATTTCTAGAGCTTTTGTGCACCACCTTATTACCCTGCAGAAGTTGAGCAAGACCCCTAAAGCTTCTCCATTTCCTTATCCATTTGGTAATATTCCCCTGGAAAGTGCAGCTGAAATTATCTTGGTATCAACAGAGGAAGACGGGCTTTTGGGAGAGAGAGATTCAGAGCAGCAACTTTGTCTTCCTCAATCAGTTTTTGGGCAAATATGTGTCCCAGGGAGGCTCAGGGCTGCGTGCTCACACAGCACTTAAACAAACTCTAGGTATGAGCACTTCTCCTGCCACCCAAGTGGTATTATCAAAGGCTGGGAGAAGATGATTAGACCCAAAATCCTAAAATACAGACATTTTATCTAAAATAACCCCCCAAAAATCCCCAACAAAGACAAAACCAAAAAAACCCAACCAAACCAAACATAAACCAAAATGAAGTATAACATTAAACCAAAATGAAGTATAACATAAAACCAAAAGAAACCAAACTAAAGAAGACATTTTTTTTAAATTGAATTTTCCATTAGGGGAAGTGCTAATTCATTGAAGTGATAATATGGAAGTGCACTTCCACAGCTGTGATAAATACATAGCAGCTCTACACATTATATTTTGTTATCAGTTTTCAGTTATACTATACTAATTCTAAATGGAAAATTTGTCTTAAAACTATGATGTGAATTAAACCCTTTTGTAAACTTTAATAAACAATGCCAGTGATATTTATTGTAGTTTCTTATTTATTAAGAAAAATAGAAAATTTAGGACAAAAGAAAGTATACATATATTTGTAGAAATAGCAACTGAAATGCACAGAAGATAATCTGGAATATTATTCATTTGTGAAAGCAAACAAATCTTTACTGTTATGTTTAGACAGACAAGACCAAAGCCCCAGTTTTTCACTGAAGGCAGAAAAACATCTGGAACTTTATTTGTCTGATTAAGTCACATGTGTTTCTGCAGCCTATATGTGGTATCCTATGTGGAAAAGTGAGGAACATATATCTTGAAGTCAGTGAAATTATTCTGTTAGAAAAGAGACAAAAATTAGACCTGAAACTCTGAAAAACAGGCTAATAATCTCCTGCTGCCAAGGTCTGGCACCGTAACAGAAAGCTTGGAAATATCTGCATGTGTGTCTGTGTGTGTGTTATTGTTTTTGTGCTATTCTGGAGCTTCTGTTTCTATATTTGGTTGGAATATTTATATCAAAACAATTGAAACACATTTTGCTACAGCAGAATCTGTTTATGTTCATTTTATATTTACTGTATCTTTTTGTGGATCTCCAGTTCCTGCTGCAGTAATCCCTTTGAAGTTCGGCTGTATTTTACCCCAACTTATTTCACTGTAGTTTTTCTTCCTTTAAAAGGACCGAGGCAACAGCAAAAGAGAAAGATGATTCAGCAGACAGCTGCTGATATCAGCAGAATCATAGTTCAAAAATGTGAGGCTGGGCAGCAAAACTATTTCTCATCTTGCATTCCAGAGAGCAAGTTAATTTTCCTCTTCTCCTCAGTGTATCATCCAACAGCAATGAGCAGAATTGATATTCTGAACAGCCAGACCAATATGGATGATACAGAGACTTCCTGACCCATCTCCCCTTGCTGAGGCACAGCTGCACTGAATCTTGGCTGAGGTTCTGGCAGTCAGATCAGGTCTTTCATTGCACATTTATATTCGATGTTCCTTGAATTTCTGCATTCAAAACACTGTAACATCAAGTGAAAAAAAAAAAAAAAGTAAAAATCTTTTCCCCCATTCTTGATTTTCCAGCATAGAAATGGAAGCAGGGAAGTTAAAACTTAGCAGGCTTACCAAAGTGTTTCAGGAGATGCCAGATTTCCTCAATCTTTCATGATGCACTTAGAAGAGGAAATTTTTCAAGCCTTGAGTTTACACAGCTGATAATGTCCAGCTAAGACAACATCCTCTTCATGAGGTATCACCCAAGGCAAGGACAGTCCCTTAAGCACTGGCATCACAGAACTGTTGTAATTTCATCTCTGTGAAGCTCTGGGACCCCAGGTAGATCTGGAATGAATAGAATGTACCCTTAGTGCTTTCCCTACTGCGAAAAACAAACTTTGGTTCATACTTCAGTGAAGTTCATAATGCCTGTTTTGCCACTGGCAGAATATGTTCTGTGTCCACATAGTTCCTCTTGCAGCCTTGTTTTCTGCACAGCACTTAAAGTAAGAAAGCTTCCTATAGGTTTTAAACCAGAGGAACTGTGAGAAAGCATTTTATGTTGCATTGAGACTGCAGATCAGGGACTAGGAGCAGCTTTTTTTAGCAGTGTGCCATGGGAACACTCAGCTAACAGAAATGTGCCCTTAGGACCTGCTGACATGTCTGGAAAGAAGGGGCAGTGTGGCACTTCTTCTACAGAGCCAGTGAGAGATCATAGCCCTGCACAAAGGTGGCATCAACATACACAGTTCTGTCAATCTCTGCGCTGCTGTGAAACTTCTTTTCTAGGGGTTGGCACTCCCTGCCACTATGTTCATGCATAAGGCAAATGTCAAAAGCTTTTCTCCTGCAGCAGCAAGTGATTACCTAAGGATTACATTCTTTTTCTCTTTCACATGAACCAGCTTGAAAGCATCAAATTTAAAGAAGGAGAAGGAAAAAAAAAATAAAATTCTCAAATTGCCCTGCAGGGCAAAAAAATGCTGTTACAAAACCGTATACAAAGTTCATTGTTCAGGGAAAAAAGTAATTTTATTCCTAACTGTTACTGCTCTCTCTGGGGCATCTGTCCTTTAGTTTATACCTGCATCTGTCTTAAAGATATGATCCTAACAAACACTGTTCACTCCTACATGCTTTGGATGTAATTCTATTCTCTCTAAAATCAATGAAATCAAAACATGCTTCAGCACAGCCAAAATCTTTTTCTGTAATTATAACTACAGTTTATTCCCTGTCTCAAATGCAAGTTTCTCTCTGCATGACACTGGCATACTCCTTCCCTCTGGCTCCCAACGTATTAAATTTCCTACTTGTTTTTACAAATGTATAGCCAATGGTTTCCAGAACTTCATTCCTAGATCACCAATTTACACACAATTTGTCAAAACCAAGTTAAAATATTCAATGTCCCTACTGGCCTGAGGATGATAAATGGGATGTCTGTTCCTCATATTTCTCTCCTTCGGAAGCTCTAGAAACTCCATTTATGTAAGCAGAAATCCACTATCAGTGACTAACCAAGAGAAACTTGTCTGGTAAATGATACTTCTGTGTATTTGCTGATGCAGTCAATTAAAGCAATAACCTAATATCCATGTGTTGGCAATATTTCAAAATACTTCCTTTTCCCCATGCACAACTGACTAAGGAATCTGGATTCAACACTGACATGAACATTACAGATTTTTTTTTTACATATCTGGCAGAGATGCATCAAATAATTTCTGATTAAAACTATAAGCCAACTTATTATTATCTCTAACTGCACCCTGAACATAACAGGATGTGTTTTTGACATGCCCCTGTTCCGTGTCATGCAGGCACTGAATGGCCTTAGGATTTTGCTCAGTGGGAACAGTTACAAATGCAGACAGCACAATGACTCAACTGCTGCCCTGTGCCTGCTTATGAGCAGCATAGCATGCTTCTAAAAGAATGACATTTGAATGATACTCCAGCAGTAAATAACATTTGCTTTATCTCCATTACAGCCCTGCTATAAAGATGTTTTAAAGACAAAAAATCATTCTTACAATGCAATTTGTTGGATTCAGCCTGGAATTTGGGCCACCAGCTCTCTAGCTTCATTCCTTCATGCTTCATCTGCCCAATTATCAAATCCCCTGTTGTACAAAGACACAATTCAGCTGTTCTGAGGGCTTAACTGTGCCCTCAGATATAGGGATGTGCAGTGCTCTGCATCTTGTAACGTCAAAATGCACAGCAGCCAGTTTTCACTGCGTACATCCCTGACTGAGGACTGAAGTAAACAAGTAAACATGAGCTGAAAGATCGTTTAAGGAGACAAACACACATTTAGATGCAATGAACTGCTGACCCCATCAAACCAGGAACATACACCAAAACAATACTGAAACATGAATGCTGGGAGAACAGATGCTCTGATTTAATTTTACTGTCATCTCAGAGTAGATATTCTGGATGTGCAAGTGCACTATAACCTCGACTTCTATCCAACTTTCTGAATATTTGACATTCTATTTTTCATTTTCTTTATCAGCTATTCCCTTTCCTTTGAAAGATTTATGTCAAGGCCCTACTTCTACATCAACCATTTCCCTGTCAGTTTATCTCTCTGATTATCAGTCACTTCTGAGAAAATCTCTATGATCTAAGATGTTTTATGTGTGCTTGCAGCTTTATCATATGTTGCAAAGGAGGATTCTTTTCTGTGATGGAATGACCAACAGATTGATGCTGAGAAAACTTTTAAAGAGAAATGCTACAGAAAAAGAGCCTGCAGGCAAATCTCCACTGCAGAATGATGCACCAAAATCTACTTTTGATCATTCTGAGCCACGATTTGTTCATTCTTTCCAGAGGTCTATGGCATACTGCACATTTTTCTATGAAAAATATTAGAGGTATTATCATTATAATTCAAATAACTCGCCATAATGGGACTGAGGCCAGAAAAAAAGGTATTTTCTGGCCATCAGAAAGGAAGGTATACTCTAAGTCCTGCCACCACAGAGCACAAAACAGCATAACCAGCTCTAGCTGGCACCCAAGGCAGTGGCATGGATCACTTGACAGCCAAGAGTTGAGTGTCAGCTGAGAAAGTGTGATTGTCTGTCCACATTGGTACCTTCTCCAAGAGACCCATGCCAGCAAGGAAGAGAAGACCTCCCTGCCCTGGCAGTCTCTCTGTAGGCAGGTATGGGGTTTTCGAAGAAGGGCCCATTTCATGGTGCTGCAGAAACTTTCCACCCCATCTCCTTTAGGAACCTCCGATTTCAATAAAATGGGAGATGAGTCCTCTCCTCTAGCTTCTCAGTAAAAGGAGGCAGGAATTGCCACAGAGCCATCAGAGCACTTAGGTCACAATTCTGTAACCTGTTAAAGGCAATGCCTGTCCCTCCATGATGCGTGCATATTTCCCTTAGTGGCATCAAAGATGGATAAAATGCTCATGAATGGTAAAGGTGGGAATATTTGGCTATCAAGAAGTAAGGAGAGGTCTTCATTCTTTGTTCAGCTTTTTGAACTACTTCACCCTACAAAGCATCATAATTAAGTTATGAAGTGGAAACCAACAGACTCAGAGGCTTCCTCACCTGGGTGAAACTGCTAGACTTTCGTAGCCTGTTTAGCTGGGGAGTGCATGAGCAGACTGGCTTTGTAAAAGCAGCCTTCGTTTTTACTGATAAGCTCGGCTGTCAGAATTCATTTCACACACAGATAAAATCAAAACGCAGATCTCTGCAGGAATAAATACCTATGCAGAGAAGGTGTTGCTTTGCTATGAATACTACTCAAAAGTATGCCAGATATGAATTTGAGAAAAAGATCCCATTAAAAAGTAAATGAAAAATTATGGACATGTGGCACTGGAACTTTCTTAAAAGACTGCATGAAAGACTTCATAATTTCAGAAGCACTGAGTTTTTCCTTGAAGCAGAGTGAGACGTTGCTAGTCTCCCGAGAGAATAAATAAAAAGGAGATGTTCATTTTTCATTCTCAGTAAAATATTGATGAAGAACCTTTGTCAAAATCTATTTGGCAAACTGTTTGCTGTATCTTGAATTACTGCATTTTATGTTTTTGGACATAAAGAACATAAGCTTTTGAAGATGTTCCAAAATAATAGTTGTAGTGAAAAAAGTATATTGAATTTTGGTTTATTACAGTCCACTAGGTAATAAAACTGTCAGTGTTTCATTTAGACAATTTTACTGAGTGGAATAAACACTCATAAAGGTCAGTGCTTTTCACACTGTTTTAAAGATGCTCACCCACCATTTTCTGATTCTACCACAGTTTTTGCCTTCATTATCACAAAAATCATCGCCTGGAGAGAGCTGTGAACTTATAATTATTAGCATGCATTTTCTGTTTGGTTTAAAAGAACTGACTGGTAGGTCAGTGCTCCAGACAAAGACTAATTAAACTTTTTTAAAAAGAGACTTAGTTGTCTTCAGAGTGGTGCAAGTATACTAATGATCGAACTGTATCTGTATTTGATTAACACAAGGTGGGTAAGTAGGACAGAGAGGTGAGTCTCCATGATGAAGGGGGGAAAAGCAGAATCAGAACCAGAAAAGATAATTCACGTAAGATTCCTGAGATGCACAGATACAAGGGAATTCCATCTGTATCCCCATGCAGAACTGCCACCACATATGCTCATGTAAGTATGCATATGAGTACAGCCATTTGCAAAGATTGCTGCCCTCATTGTATCTCACTGTTAAAAAGAAGAAAAAGAGCTTTCTACCTTCAGACCAGCCTTTCCAAGCCCCTGGGGCTGCGGCCCAGCTTAGAGCTTAGGAAACTCTGCAGCTGGCCAAAAGGTTTAGTGAGCCATATTCCTGACAGTCTCAGTCATTTCTGCATTTGTTCTCTCTTTCACTCGAGGTTCAGAAATGGGGAGTCCTGGGGACTTTTGTACCAAAGCCCTTTGTGCAAGTCTCACCTCAGAACTGCTCCCAGGTCGTTGTGAGCAGCCGGCTGTCGACCAGCAGAGTCAGACAGTTTGATTTGGGTCCCTGGCTGAGAGGCAAAAGCACTGTGAATAGAAGAATAGCAACATGCTCCTTTGCAATTAGGTATTTGCGTGAAGAAAAACCTCATTTGTGAGAAGGATCATGAATAGAGAATAAAAGGAGGTATGAACACGATCACACTGAACAGCTGCTCAGAGCTGGAACAAATGTTGGTGAATACTCATTTGCAGTATTCTTCTAGATCTGGATTTTCTTTTCTCCCTTCAAATATGGTCTCTGCTTGAGTGGCTTAGCAAAATAAAGACAGATGGCAATGGATTATCTCTAACACTTCATTAATTGCAGTGCAGCCATTACGGTATTTCTAAAGCACTCACCAGAGCTTTGCCTGATGATTTCCTTTTAACTGAGTCACATGCCACTTTGTGAGTAGGGACCTAATAAGAAATTGTGACTTATTAATTAAGAATGCCTGTGTTAGTCATAACAGCATCTAAATACATTAGCAAATTTCATGGCTGAATATACTGTGTATTTAGGATAACTTTTTCAGGGTAAAATAAGAAACCACAAATTCTTGTAAAGGCATGACTGCCTTATAGTGCCTTGCAGTCATGGCACAGACAGTGAACGGAATCAAGCCAGATTTTAGAGTCTAATTCACTCTGATGCCATTCAGCTTTCAAAATTAGGAGCCTAATTTCCTTTTTCAAAATTGGCTTAGGAACATACAGCCAAACTGCGAGATGATTCAAAGCCTAAAGATTCAGATAACACACAGTGAAATTACCAATGCTACCAGGTACTTAGATCTAATGACCACAGAGACTATCTGGAAATCTTTTGGTTACGTTTCCCTCTGCTTATAAAATGTGATTCATTCAATCGTGGAATAGAAGCAATAACAGGTTACTTAAGTAACCTGTGGATAAATGACAGCACATATCTCATATTCTAAATTTTCTTTTAGATAAGCAGTAGTTTGAAATATACGTGAAGAAAATATCTGTTGAACAATTTTGAATACACTTGTTGAAAAATATGGCTGAAATAATGCACAGAAAGTGAAAAGACTATAACCATAAAGGTTCTCTCAATTCAGATAGAAAGCAGTTTTAGGTACTAACCCAGAGGCGCGTACTTAAAACATTCTATGTATTTTACAGCACCGACATTCACAATTCAACAGAATTATCAAAGCTCACAGACATTTGTCCAGTGGAAAGTTGGCTGTCTGCAGCCTCAGTGCTGTCCTGATCTCCTACCCCAGATTTCCACAGGCAGCAGATCCTGTGGCACAGTAAATGCCTAGCCACACTGGCAATAATTCACCTTGTCCCATACACATAGGGGATTACCCCCAACCTTGCTCCAGAAGGAGCAGCAGCTCATTTTTCTGTAGTGCTCTGAAGAAATTTCCATCCCTTCCTTCCCTTTCCACAGTTGCACCAGTCCAACACACTCAGCATAAGCTAAAGAGAAAATATTCATCCTGCCAACCGGTATCTTTGGTTTGATAGGCAGCTAGAGCAGAGAGAGATGAATTACCTCTGTGTATAAGACAATAAAGTCTGGCATAGGAAGTCTGATCCTGGTGTCAAATAGAAAAGAGCAAACAAAAGGGGGATCAGAAAGACAACAGAAATAATTTGTGCTATGGAAAGTCTAACGTGGATTCTGAAATCTGAGGTGCTTAGCCTGAAATTGGCTAAGCAGTGATTCAGTTGCAGTCTAATAGTGCCAACATAAGAAAAAGATTACAAGCTGTGGCTGTTTCTTTAATTTTGCAAAGAGAGAATAAGACAAGAAACACACACACACACACACACCCCCCAAAAAAAAAAAAAACACAAAAAAACCCTGGAATAGGAGCAGAAGCTAAACAAAAACTAGAAATAGCACATTCCCTGCAGCAAGGGTGGATAATTAGCCACTGGAACAGAGTGCCACTGTATGTGGTGAAGACATTATGTCTTCACAGCAAGGTCGGATCTCGCTTCTCTGTCTAAACACAAGATTTGATCTCTGTGCAGAAACGACCCAGGTTTTTCTGACTTACGTTGTCCTGAACATTTGACCACATGATTTTTATAATTCCTTCTGTTCTATCAGACTATTTAAGGACTACATGATCTTCCTATACCAGGTTGGTAAAAGCACGCAAGTGATGCTATATTGACTCTTTGTTCTACTTCTGTTGCTATTTATTAAGAGAGTTCTCAAAAGTCTGAGTAAATGCCAGAACACCCTCAGGCTCTCCACAGCTCAGTTAGAGAATAGAATGCAGCTGTACCTCCCAGGGGGTGTTGCAATGCCCAGCGTGCTCTGCCTCCTCAGGAGGAATCTGCTGTCCTGGTTTGGGCACTGCAGCTCACCCTGCAGTGCCTGAGAAGTGCTGCCGTGCTGCCTCAGGTGAGATTCAGAACAGGCAGCATACCAAGTGGGCAGAGATCTAAACTTGCCTTTTTTTTTTTTTTTGGTCTAGTTTTGAGATGCAAGGGAGTAACCAGAGCTACCTCTGGACTCACAGAACAAAACCTGCTCTTAAATTAGAGAGCTAGAGTCACCCTGGCCCTTAAACCTAAAGAAACTGTCAGTTCTGCTCACCTTCAACAATTGCCTGTCAGAGGACACTTGGCCAAGCACAGGTATTCATACTCTGGAACGTGGGTTCAAACCCAGCCTGGTTTAAGCAATAGGTAACACTGTGAATGTGAGCACTTTCCAAAACTTGCACTGAATACAAGGTGTGACAGATCCACTGGACCATGAAAAGGAAAATCAATTAGAAATATATAAAGTTTGTCTGTGGCTTACACAGACAATGGAGTTGAATTAAAAGAGAAGTATATTTTTAAGTACATCTATACAACAAATGCATCTGTGCTTCCCTCTCCAATGGTCTATCATTTCATACCTTTTCTTCAGTCTAGGATTTTCACTCATCAGGTGCTCTCTATCACAGTATTCAAATCACATCTTAAAAGTCCTGTTCCAAATCGGTCTTTGTGGCTTGTTAACTACAGTTTATTCATATCTCATTGCACATATGCAATTTTTGCAAAATCTTCTCAAGTTGAAGATTTCAAAACACGTGTTTTGAAAACAACGAGTAACAATGATAAGTAGCAATGATTATTTCTGCTAATGCTGGGAAAAGGGTGAAGGTTAACAATGTATTCAGAGCAGAGACACAGAAGTGTCTAATTTTGTAGCAGCACAAGGCTACTTTTCTGAGGTCAGCATTTAGAGGTAGGTCTCATACTGATCTTTTGATGGAAAGATTCTTTTTTGATTTATTTCTGAATAAGCACAAAGAAGGCATGTTAGCAGTAACTTCATAGAAACTTAAGGGAGCTTTAAAATTATTTTTTAGGTGTTTTAGGGGTACAGTTATGAGCAACTATGTTAGTGACTCTGTATCATTCTTTCCTCTTTAATGTTCAAGCAATAAATGAGTTCAGGAATTGTTACACTAAAAATGCTGTACAGTACTCTCAACCTGTGCCCAGCAGATATTTCAATGTAGGATTTAAGAACTTCTCAGTGAGTGCAAGTGGGTTGGTTGTTCCTCATCAATATGTCTCCTCCTGATCCAATAAAGATTAGCTTATGCATGAGATTTTTCTACCTATTTCCCAAAATTATTATCATTATTTATAATCACTTTAAAATTCTTTTTCAATTCCTGATTCCATTGACTTTCTGTTGTAGGGAGTTCTGCTTTGCAGGTCAATTTTTCCACCATTCTTTCCTGAGCTTGCTGTTTTCCTCTTTCCAGTGCTGTTCTTTGTATTTTAGATGGGGAGGCACACTTGGTTACAGCATTGTACCTTCTGCAGAGTTTGTCATCCCATTCTTATCTCTGCAGCATATCCTGTCTTTTATTGACTGCATTCAGCAGAGCCCTAATGGCACTCTGGTGAGAACCTGCCCTCTCTGCTGGCCTGATAAGGTTAATTGAGAATTCTCTAATGTTTGGGTAGTTCATACTTTTCTCATCAACAGGCATGAAATTCACTTACCATCATTCATCTGTGTAACTCAGGTCTGAATTCCTCCTCAGCCCTCTGGTTCTTCTAAGTCACCTTGACTCATCTTTTCCACAGTGATCACCCTCCTTCCAAGTCATATATGAGTGTATGTAATAAGCACAACATACCTAAACAAGCTGATGTATCATATCCTAATCTTAACCATTCTCTTTATCACAGCTTCTCCACCTGCCCTTCTTTTTGAAAACAGGTCACAGAAGGCTACAGAAGACATGAGCCAACTTTACGGGCAGCACACCGAGTCACCAGTGCTTCACAGACACCTCAATGAAAGCCAGCCTGAAAGGAGCCAACAATGAGCAACACAGGCTAAAAGCAATGTAAGATGTTGCCTATTATCAGAACGAGCTACTTCACAGCATCATTATGGCTCCAGTTTACACCATAGGTATTGACAAATAAGCCGAGAAAAACTCCATGCCCTCCTAAAGTTGTCTTCAGATGCTTTGGAGAGTCTGAATGTGGGATTGATGTTCATAATATTATATGTTGTCTACTTCCATCTGATTTGATAAAATGCCAGGAAGCAGTGTAATAGAAACTTTATTTAAATCTCTGCTATGAAAGCTATTTCAACCTTTATCAGGAATTTCATAACAATAAAAAAAAGCATTGCTATTTTTCTCACAGCCCTGAAACTTTTGCAAGGTATTTTGGTATTTTGCAAGGGCTGTGGTTTCTCTTCAAGTATAAAACAGCTCATATTTTCCTCTTTACTAGTGCTGACCTTAAATTACATCCTGCACTACTGAACAGTAGGAGTGTTTCCTATAAGACTTGGGAAACATACCTTTAACCTTTCACATGGAATAAAGCTCTGGGGAATCATAGCAGATAGTTTCATATGGAAATTTAATTGACTAAGGAACAGATCTCATTTTTCAGAACAAATGACATTCAGAAATATACCAGCTAAGAATGGGATTGAGTTTGTCCAAGATGAAGATAAATCTTTGTGGAACAGTCAATAATAGAGCTATTGCTGTATTACTCTTATGAAGGACAGGAAAAAATTTTAATTAAAAAAATGCTCTGAGACATTTAAACATTTTCAGTGTAGATCAAAGTTCAGTAAATTCCCTGTTACTTTTAAGTTTTTTACATACAAGGGCACTTTCTGCTTTCATTTTATTATTTTTCCAGATGCATGGATTTTGGAGGATTTCTATGCACAAGAGCTTCAGATTCACTGGAGAAGGGAAGTTTGTTCTCCCAGGAGTTTCAATTCAATTTTTCACATTAAAGTTGTGATAAAGTACAGTCACATTTAAAAAACCCTGGCATTGTATTAATTACAGTGTCTGGGCTGTTGGGTTTGTAATGGATGGTCTGTGCTAGAGATGCAGAAGCTGTTCCTAGTCTGGGTGGTTTGTACTGAGCTTTACATCAGAGCAATTGATCCACTCACAGTGAGCTTACTCCTGCTTTCTTTGGCAGAGAAGCCCTAATTTTCATCTGAATAACAGCAGTTCAGTTTAGGTACCTTAAGGCAGGGAGCTGGGGAGGCTGGCATGGTCCCCGCTGCAAGGAAGTGAATTTGGGGCAGTCAACACTGATTCCCACTCTTGCCTTCTCCCTCCCTTGCAGTCTGACACCTGGGTCCTTCAAGCATGCCAGATAGCTGTGCAGTGTCTGAGCTGTGAAATACCCAATTTTTGTCACACCAGCAAAGGGTGTGAACCGATCAGGGACATCTGAATGGGGAGTATTTTCAAAATACCAAACAACCCATACAAACAAGTCAAGTTTATTACAAAATTTAGTTAATACACAAGAATGAAAATGGTCTTTGTGTCCCGGGAAACTGCTGGGGTTTTTTAAAAGTCATTTTTCTCACCCAAACCAGGTCAAACAGTCAATCAGGAAAACTTTTTCAACTTGGTCACTGTTAATAATAAGAAAGAATGGAAATTATTGAAACCTTGCAGCACAGAAGTGTTTCATTTGTGTTTGAACGTTGTAGAATTCTTTTTTCTACGAATTAAATCAGTTTTCTGAAATAACAGCCATCATAGAATGAACAGCCTGAATTCTTTGGTTTGGAAAACAAACTCATTTTGTTGGATTCACAATATTTTTGTGAAACAAAATCCAAATAAGGAATTCACTAAAATAGATTCTTTTTCACAAATACATATGAATCTTCTGAGTAAAAGCTTTTGATAAAAAATAAAAGGAATTTCTCTCTGCACTTCGAGTAAGAGTGAAACCTACCATTTTTTACATCTTTCTTTTGCAAATATCAGAGACCTCCAACTTTTATAACAACATGATTAAATCTGGGTTTTTTAAATCTGCATAAATATTTCAGCAACTGTGATAGGCTGCAGTGTCAATGTTTTTTTCTCAGTATAGGAACAGCCTGTCCTTGGGAACCTCTTTTCCTCATTTTTATAAGCTTGTATAGATATGCTTAAACCAGACACATTAGGAAATGTGCCATCAGTGCATTTCATGACCATAGCAGTTTTACTACTGTTATATTTGATTAGGCTGCTTTATTCATTCCAGTTATCTTCTTCAAGGTCAAAAAAAATCAGTCCTGCAACAGCTGTTTTCAGAATGCTTTTCCTGTGTACTAACCCATACCCTCCCAATAACACGAGGTCGAATAAAGTAATTAACTGTTCATAAACAAAATGGTGATATATTATAACTACAGCATGGAAAAAAAAGTTGCTACTTCCTGTAAATGTAAAGACAGGTGATTTTCAATAAACTGAAGGGGGAAAATGGCACCATTCCCAGTTTTTCAAGGCTGTATGTATAAGGATCCATTTATCACCTTAGTGACAAGTTCTGGAACTCTTGTCATTAATGCTGAAGCAAAACACATTTGAATGTCATGTCAATAAATCATTTGCCAACTAGAGGGTTGAAGGATTTTACAGTTGTTAATCTGGCTGGTCTGGGAATAGAATTTGCACACAATTTCCTTTCATTACCAGGAACAAAATAAATCCAGATTATTACAATCATGGAATAAAAGAGGGAACCTTGGTTTCAAAGATTACTAAAAATGCAGAACATATACAAAATAACACTGTGATGTGTTTGTTTTTCTTATTCTGATGTACTGTGTTAAAAAAGTGTGTAAAATCCAGTCATTTGCCAATTACTTAACTGAAAACTGATCACATTTTTTGTATTCAGATTGGTTGTGTTTTGTCAAGAACCAGGCAAAACAAACAGACACTGAAACACAATCTGAAAACAAGCTAATCAAAGCTATTTTGGGCAAATGGCAGGGAAACACTGCAGACCTGCAAGCCTGTGAGGTCAACATCTGTCAGCAGTTCACCCTGTCCTATGAAATGGAGATCAAATATCAGCATCTCGCCTGACTGTAACCGTGTCAGTGAATCAAGAAGGGCATATGTGATGGGATCTCTCAGGCATCCACACCCTGGCTCTTTAGTCATTGTTGTATCAGTTTATGCTCCATTTATGTCTTCCAGTGGATATAATGCAACTTTACACAGTGGAAGGTACCATCAGAGCAATGAGGCAGAAGGCAAAATGCTGGTTCAACAAGCATTTTTTATAATACCAGAATTCTAATATACAGTAACAATCACAAAAATCTTCAAAACATGAGAGATGCAAAATCCTTTCCCACCACTACCTTAACCAAGTCAATCTCTTGTACTTTTGGAGTCCAGAAAAGTTTGATCAGAGCAAGAGTTGTCCACACAGAATTTTTTCAGTTTTGAAATTTAACATGTTTTTCATTGGCTAAATAAGCCAATAGGCCAGCATGGAGGCATGGTGAATAGAGAAAGAAAAATTTGTGAATGCCTGTAGAACAACGCTAAGGCTGTGTGGTGGTGGTGGTGAGCAACATAAGCTCAGTTCTGGAAGTGTTACGTGTCGTTTACAAATCTCTTGAGCAATCCCATGTTTTTTCAACCTAACAAAGCACAAATGGGCACATACTATCCAATGGAGAAAGAGAGAATCAATGTCCATACCACAGACACCCCAGAAATTCTGGTGTTTGCCATCCAGGTAGTGAGGAGGTTCAGTGCTTTTGTGTCAGCCCTCTTCCAAGGCAAAGCATCAATAGAGAATGTTGATCTTGAATTAACTTATGATAGAGTAAATGTACAAAACACCATGGACCTGTAGGGTAATACAGATGAGTGATATATGCCAGCTTTATAAAGAAAAAAGTTTGTGGAAAAAAAGTTAACATATTAAACTTGATGACATAGCTCACTTAGGTGAAGAAGACTAAAAATACAAATGCACAAATGGCTTCTGAATATTTATGAGTAGCCTCAATATTGTTCAGAGGAATAAACCAGGAATCAGAAAAATATCAGGGTACCAACCAAGCTCTTATGAGCCCTTCCACTTTCACCCAGGGCTGTCACAGAAGGAAAGTGTTCACTCCAGCCATGGAGTGACATAGATGGCCAGGATTCAAGAGTAAGCAAGGATTGCTCATCCCCATGAAAGACAGAGGCAGCTGGAAGACACAAAATAAGATGTCTCCTAGAGCATCTGGATCTACTGAAGAGCATGGAGAATTACCACTCCCCTTGGATTGTTCTCTTTGTTCTTCATGCAGGTATGTTCAGCTTTGCTGGCCATGATGGGGATCAGCCTTGACTTCCCATTTGTCAGTGAAAGGAGAGAGTTCTCTCCTCAAAGCTGGCAGCTTCTTAGGCTTAATTTCTCAAGCTCATGGGATGAGGGAAAACGATCAGTACAGAATCATAGAACATATTGAGTTTGAAGAGACTCATCAGAATCATCAAATCCAACTCCTAGCCTTGTATAAGACACACCAAGAATCACACTACATGTCTGAGAGTGTTGTTCAAATTAAATACTCCAAAAATAAGGCCTCCTTAATTACTAATTCCTGAGACCTTCATAGAGAGGAGTATGTCAGAATGGCTTACTGTAGAGAGAATATCTTATGCATAAACATGATATTACATATGTTAATTACTTTATTGGTATATTATTTTTATTAAGAGACTACATGAAAGAACAATGACTCTTGAGGGAACAATTAAATGGGAAGTAAGTTGTTAACAGATTAAACAGACTAGGTTTAACATACCTTTGATAGCAAAAGACGCTTCAGAAATGTAGTGAGTAGTTCTTGTGTTGATTTCTTAGTGCTTCTTTTGCCAGGGAGATCACTGGAAAGTTCCTGTTGTGTTGTACAGAGATTAGACTGCACATAATAGTCCTAACTGAAACTTCAGTTACACACTTGTGAGATGAAAGGCTATTGTAGAGTTTCAAGAATAAAGCAGGAAGCAGGTCTGTTCTTCAGCACTGAGCAAAATTTAACTTGCAGTACCTGGAAGTATTTAAGAAGCCTAATTCTGGAGAAATAACAGTTTTTTTCCTAAGTTGTACTCAATAAGTACATTCTTGAATAGATTGCCATAAGGTGGATTTCATTGATCTGCCTGAAATTACAGGCAATTTCACTTTGAGTTACTTCTTATAGCAATGAAAATTCTGAGAAAAGCTGTCATTTTAAATGTTTACTGCAATTGGTATCCAAGGGGATGTTAATGATTTGAAAAGTGTAAATGCCCATTTTAAGAGAGTAGCTAAGTTTTAAATTGCATATAAATGCATGCTTGACTTTGAGAGAAATTTCACTTGCCCTTCTCCCAGATAAAAAGCTGGTGGAAGAGCCTCTGGCATGATTTTTACTTTCAAGCCAAAGTCCAGATCCATGAGTTTGACAATAGGCAAAATAATTCCCCCAAGATAAATTCCTTTTGATTTGGGAAAACATAATAGCATCACCAGTGCTGGTTTAAAATGAATGTAGGATGTATTTCATCACTAGAAGGTACAGTCTTTGGTTTCCTAGTTTCAAGAGCAAAAACCAGGCCCATCATTTCTTTTAGCTTCAGGCTGCATCCACTCTCCTATAGCTCTGCCCAGGAATGCCAGTGCCCATGCAGTCAGTTCAAGATGCTGGTAGCAGAGGTTGGAAGGGAACTGTTAATTAAGCAATTAAGTCTGTGGAGGGAAGACTTACTGAGAAGACCTTGTAGAGGTACGCAAGGTCTGGGTGTATATCCACAGAGGTCCATGAGCCAGATGGTGGATGTGTAGGAAAACTGTGGAAGTGGAGTCAGTTCCTGCTGTTGGCCTCGGGCTTGCCTGAAGGTCCTCCTGCAAGGGGCAAGCAGATTGAAGGCAGGGCAGATGCAATGGCAGGCAGCCCTGGAAAACACAGAGCTTTTTAAAAGGACCAAGATTTAGCTAAAAGCTTTTTGAAAGACACTTAGTGCGGTGCTTCTCAGCCAGCTGTAATGGCCTTTGGCAGGTGGGTGTTCACTGCTTAGGTTTTCATTTTAGGCTCTCTGTCAAAAAAGAGAGAGAAATAAGCAGTCTTAAGCAGCAACTCATCTGACCTATTTTAATGTGCTGCTGAGGAGGGGTTGAATTGCCCTGAAGTGCATATTTCTCCGGTCAGATAAATTTTGCAAATGGTCAAATGAAACCCGCTTTTATTCACAGCTTTAGGAAGAAGAGGTTTCTGAGGAGGATCCCAGCATGGAAGAAGTGTGGATGGCTGTGGGTTGATTTCATTTTAGTTGCTCTGACTATTATTTAAGCCTGTGCTGAGTATTGCATGAATATCATGCTTAATGATGATAGAAAGTGTCAGATTCCCCATGTGCAGTGCACAGATGGTCCACAGTGACCCCGATTGTGCATTTAATGTGCACAGAGACCACTTGCACCACGCATATGCAGGGGATTTGAAGCCTTCCAAAAACATCAGCTTTGCTGCACACATGGTGAAAAGTTGATCCTCACATAGCAGGAACCTGTGATGAAGAAACTGTTCCAGCTTGGTCCTTTGTTAGCTGTAAATCCCAGTCAAATGTATACATTCCTGACATGCCACCATTCGGGAGTGCCAAGGGGAGGTGTGTGGGGGAACCCAGACACTGGGCAGCCCTACCATTCCTGTCACTAGGAGAACAATCCCTCAGAGGGATCAGTGAGCTAAACTACCATGACAGCAGACACTTGGCGGAGCAGAGCTGTATCATTGCAGGAGAAGTACTTCGAGGGTGGATTTAATCCAGGCTCCCAACAAAGAACAAACTGAACATTGTGTAAGAATCCTACACACTGAAATTTCACCTCATATTTGTCCCAAAAGCAACCATGTCTTTAGAAAGATCTGCTGATATAATTGCATTTAAATGTGTTTTCTGTTAGCTAATCAATTTTTAGTATCTAAATCTGGCTGCTTTTCCTTGATTCAGCTAATATTTTTTATCAGTTCCGAGAAAAATAAATTAAGGCATGGTATTTTATATACCGTACTACTATTTTATTCATAGTTCAAAGGAAGGCCTATATTTTTTGGAAAATGGTAGTTTCAAGCAATTTTTCAACCAGCTGTCACTGATACTGTGCTACCAGAAGAATTTCTGTTTTCTAGAGTTTTGTGCAGTTTGGCCAAATCTGTGGTAAATCAGTGTGAAACCCTCAGACATTCTAGACTTGTTTGAATTATACCCAAATCAAGGATTTGGAACCATCAGATGTTATATGGCATGTTAATACATGACTGCAAGGTATTAATTGGTTCTCCTCTGAAATTCTACATGTTGTTTTGGCAAAACTCTAGAAGACTAGGTGGTTTTAGAAACAGTTTATTAAATTACAGCAGTGCAAGCTTCTTCATCCTAAAGACAGTTGTACACTTCAGTGAATTTCACCTATGTGTATGACTAGGTTTAGAAATGAGAAGTAAAGAAATCCTCACTGACCAGCTAATGGGTTGGGATGCTTTCTGGACCGGAAAAGTCTGAATTTGATATTTTCTCCCAGTATAAGGAGAAAACTTCAGGAGACTGCTTTAACTACTCCACTAGAGAAAATTATATGATGCAGGAAGGAAACTGTTAAAACTAAGATTTTGTGCAAAGTCCCTAAAGACTTATTGAAGTAAGGCAAAAAATTTTGTTCGGTCAGGGAAGTGGACCTTGGCTTGCCTGAAAAAGAGAGAACAGAAATTAAATTTCTCACTTTATTCTGTATATGCTTCTCAGAGCTGTATATGCATATTATTTTAGTCACATTTGTTAAAACTGCCCACACTGAAAATGAAATGTTTTTATTTTGGCTTGCCTTGTTCTTCAGTGTGAAAACAGGGAACAAAATGCTCTCATTTTGGATAAAACTGTTCATTTTACTAATTTGATTTGAGAATGCCAAAAATTTAACCAAATTTATTCAAGGAAACCAGAAAAATGAGTTATCCACTCAATCCTCTAGCTTAAAAAGATGAGCC
>VYXD01004539.1:58892-76440 GCA_013397195.1 Hylia prasina
TATATATATATTTAATGAGAGTGGCTGAAAAGTCTGTATTGAGCAGAGATTGAGGAGCTGTAGCCATGGGAACCAGGCTGATGCTGGTGTCTTTGTCTAAAGGAATCAAACCTTTCAAAACTCTCAGAAGCGTCTTTATAAGAGCAACAGAAGCAGATCTGACAACAGGAAGAAAAGCTATTGATGCCCTGCCAGTAGAAACTGGGAATGTCAGGGTTAGGGAAGACTGTGGCCATGATTTAACAAGAAACATATAGTATATACAAGAAAATTCCACCCCAAACCCTCCCAAAACTCTAAAAGCTGCAAAAGACTCTATGTACCAGCTGTTGGGAGCATGGGTTTGAATGTAGGAGGGAATGACTCAGTCCTCAATTAGAAGTGAGTTTTGTGGGTATGAGTGTCACTTGCACGTGTATAGATGGAGCAGGGGCCCCAGCTCAGAAAACAGAGTCAACAGCTTTTAACCCTTGCATTGAAAAACCAACTGCATGGCATTTTTCCCCCATGTGATAGGAACAGAGAAGAACTTTGGAACCATACACATCTCTTCTTCAGAAAAATGAACCACCCAAAGCCTGAATACAGTAACACCACAGAAATGTCTGCTCTGACAAAAACTGAGACATTCCAAGCAGCACATTGTCCACCACCACAGCAAGAGAGAACATGGTTTCATAACTGTTTTGGAAGAAGAGGATCTCTAGGCAGATGGCATTTGGCCAGGGACACTGTTCCCAGGAGGCTGATCTCAGAGCACTCAGTGCTTTGCCCTGCACTGGGCAGAAGACACACACCAGCAACTCTCCCCACACGTGTGGGAAGTCAACACCTTTCCTTAACACTTATCCTCCCAGTGCCAAGAGCTGCTCCCGGGCTGGCAGCAAGCACAGATCAAGATATTTTAAAAAGGGAACATAAATCCAAAATTCCCTGCCAGAACCCACAGTGGTCTGATCAGCACAGAGGCTGAACCTCTGATCTCACAGATGAAAGGGACTATCTCTGCTGTGCAGAGCTGTGCTTATTCCCATCCAGCACACTCAGGGTATGCAGAGTTCAGCTTTTTGTGCTCTTCCTCAACAGTGCACCATGAGATAAAATCCCCTGGTTTGCTCTCAGTCCTTACCTTATGTAATATTTAAATGTAGCAATAAGATACCTGGAAGAAAAAGATCCAAATTTATACTTGTGCTCTTCCATAAAATGGACTAAAACATCAGGAGCTGCTAGCACTAGACTAACAGGCACTCACCCAGCCAGACATCTAATAGTTTGTAATGCTAATCAATAGAAAAGATTCTGGGAATTGACCTTAAGAGCTATTGTCCCAGTGTGATATATATTTTGAAACAGTGGGAGATTCGGATGCCTTAATGCACTAATTTTGGGGAAAAGATATGTGGAAGGGCAGTGAAGATCTGAAAGGTTGGCTGTTGTCAGAGGAAGGTATCCCAAAAGAGGTAATCTCTGGGAGGAAAAAAATGGTTAAAATCCAAAAGACTGAGCCAAGCTATTTCAGCTGCATTCACAGCTTCTCTGTGAGTTTGTTGAACACTCATTTTATGATCAACTCATGAAACTTCACTTCCCTGAGGAAGGGGTAAGTGTTTATCATGACAGCAAAGTTTTGAAGGTTTATTCACAATTATGGGAAATACTGACTTTTAAATGTTTAAAAGAGTAGAAAAGTTGCTTTTAACTACAAAGAAAAGTTTCTTTCCTTTGTAAGCTTAAAATTTATTATGTGTTATATTAATGCTACTCAGTATTCCAAGTACTCCTCCTATGCTGCCTGGTATTTTAAGGATATATCCATTTTTTACTACCAAACATATATTATGTCTTTTTTTCTCTTCTGTATGCAGTTGGACCTTTTGGTTTGGCACCAGACACAATGCCATTAGAGTTTGAAGGGTTTGAACCACTCTTAAAGCTATAATGACTTGGAGTAATTTCTGTGAAAGAACACCAAGCCTTTCTTTATCAATAAGTGCTCTCTGGCATATGTTTCTGCATTTCAATATCCGTTTATCCATATCTTTATTTCTGAGGAAGTCAGTATTCATTAAATGGAATACACTTTTCAAATGTATCTTTATAGTAAGGCATTT
This sequence comes from Hylia prasina, assembly GCA_013397195.1. Classification (NCBI taxonomy): domain Eukaryota; kingdom Metazoa; phylum Chordata; class Aves; order Passeriformes; family Sylviidae; genus Hylia; species Hylia prasina. The sequence continues at coordinate 61,007 of VYXD01004539.1, forward strand.
TTCACGTAGAGGTAGAGAAGAAATTGCAAGAATTTTCATTCCCAGGTGTTAGTATAAGGAGATTTAACATTTTTTTAACATACTCTTTGTATTACCTGTGAACTTCCATAAAAGTCAGAAGACTCATATCTCAGTCTGTAGAATAAAGTTAATGCCTCAGCTAAAAACATTTTAAAACCTGAAAAATCTGCTTAAATACAGCATCTTGCAGGATACATTTCTTTAAATGATTTCTTTTGTGTCCTGAAAGCAAAATGAATGTAATAAACCACTAAACTAGCTTAAAGCACAGTTTGAGTAGAACAGAATTGTTTGTGTGCTTAATTGCAAGTATATGAGGTGTGCAATTCCAGTATCTACAGTGAGGTCACTCACAAGTCTGAACACAAACAAGTGTTTAAGTTAAGTGTTTGTTGAATCAAGTCTTTAAGAAAATTACTGTTGCAACAGAAAAATTAAAGTCTCACTGATGGGGTTTGACTGCAGGAAATTTAGCATAGGTGATACCACTTACAGAAACCCTTTGTGGTACCTCATACGATGACAGACAAGCAGCAAGGTATTTTCTTCTTGCTTTGAAATGCAACAAATGTCTTTCTTGCCCTCCTTTTGACTTGTAAATATCAGAAGTCAAAAGCATGCTCTGACCAATTTTGGGGTTGTTTTGGGTTTTTTTGTTCTTTATAATTGATTCTAATATAAACTAATTTTTATGTGTTTAGAGGATTGACGTGAAAAAAGGAATACAAGAAAGGAAGGAAAACTTGCTTGGAGAGGGAAGACTACCATGAAAAAGGATAAAGAGAAATCTCAAGTATTATCTAGAGACAGATGAGGACAATAGAGAGAATGAGGTATTGTCAGATGAGATATTGTCAGATAGATCTGCAAAGAATCTTAAAAATGAGGGTGAGGAAGTCAATTCTGTGAGGAAGATCTCTGGGGGCTATGGTGAGTGAAACTTAGGTTGGGTAAAGTTTATTTGAAATGGTATCCACTGTAGAGTTTAAAAAAGAAGGGTAACAGGAAGTGGTTAATGCTAATTATGAGAGGATCAGTGTCAGTTTTTTTAATCACATATCCACTTAAAAAGGGCTGCTGTTTTGAATATTCCAGACGAAGCAAAAAGAATTAGTGAAAGTCTTAATGTGAATCGAATGAACTGAGAAAGATCGAACCTAATACTGGTGATAGAGCAATGGGGGAGGGAAGGCATCTTAGGAAGAAGTAAGAGAAGTTCCTTTTTAGAGCTGCTTGACCTTGAGAAACAATGGGAGATCCAAGAGAGAGTACCAGAGAAACAGGTATAGACACAACATGCTCAGAGAGAAAAAAGGAGGGTTTGGATTTGAGGTTCAGAGGTACTGAGGTGAGAAAGAGAATGAGAATAAGCCATGCTACAGTCAAGGCATGGTGGGCAACACAGAGTGGGAATCTGGACATGCCCAGGGAGCCACTGAAGCCCACAGAGAGGCTTCATCTTGGAAAATGCAGCCATTGAGTCATCACAGCTGAAAGCATACAAAGCATGTATTTTATAGAGGGAGGGGAATGTTATCAAAATCTCAGTCTTGCTCTCCAGAATGAGACATGCATTGAAGAAAAAGTAAAAGAAGCAGAATTTGGGGAAAAGGGGCGACAAGAGAAAAAAAAAGACAGCAAATTATGTCAGGATCAGATGTTAACGAGAAAGAAAATGAGAGAAATGAAACTGAGAGAATTGAAATTTGAGGCCACTGCTATAAAATCTGAAAGGACCAGAAACACTTTCTGGGATGGACTATTTTAAGGTTTCCTCCAAATAATTATACCCTTGCAGAGTCACGATGTGTTCATCTAAAATGATGGCTTTTTGTTCCATGTCCAGCACAGTATTTGGCGGGTATTGAATGGGATGTGTTGCAGTTCAGCTGCAGGTACAAAGCAAATGATGCACTTCTTTGCTCGAGGCCCTCATTATGCTCTGTAAACAATCAGAATGGAGATTTATTCTCCACTCACTGATTTCCTGCTCTTGGATAAAAGCACGAGGGGCACGTTAAAAGAAAGCACTAAGACACTGATTATCTGTTCCTCCAAGCCAAATTGGTTTAGGTTTCTCCAGGCCTCCTAGCAGCAGCTTTATTATTATGGAGTAATTTCCCCCCAAATACTTCTAAAACAAGTATCAGATTAATGTTTCAGATAAGAAGAAAGTATATTCATTAACTCCTAGGAGCTGTCTATTGAAAAAAAAGCCTGAAATGAAACATGCAAGCATGGTTTCGTTATGATATGTTGACATTTTCTTGTTGGTTTTGTTGGTTTTTTTTGCATTATTTAACTGTGGATGGTTGATGATCAATATACAAAACATTTATTCCATAGATGAGAAAAAAAAAATCCTGTTTGCAAATTTTTTCTGCAGTATTAGCATATTTCACATTTCTTTTAATCTAGCAGTAGATATGAATCATCGCACACACATGCATCACTTTTGTTTACTTACAAACCAGCTATACTGCATATTATGTTGGAAGTAAACACATATATGAAGAATTTATTGAGTTCTACTTAATTGCAGTTTCTGTTGTTTACAACCTTATGGCATTCATATTTCTTATGATATCCCAGGAGAGCTGTGGTATGTCAAGAGAACTGAACTAATTTCATAAATATGTATTCTTTGCTTCATGTTAAATTTTTCAGAAGTTGTAATGTTACTCAGATGCATATCTCCTAATAACCATTATTTTAATCCCCAAGTAGAAGGTTATTGTGTAGTCTCCTATTCAAAAGTAGCTTGAGCACCAAGAAATTGGTGAGACTTGGGTTCATACAGCAGTTTTTGGGGGAAAAAAAAAAAAAAAAAGAAAATTTCGCAAAACTTTGAAAGACAATAAATTCTGTATGGAGAAAAGATACACAATGGAGCACTTCTCTCATTCTCTGATTTTTCTGCCATGCTACAATCATGATTTCTCTGAAGGAAAAATGTATTGTTTTGGTGGCTTCTCTTGCCTTAACCACAGGTGTAACCTTCCCAATATCTCTATGGAGGAATGTTTTTTTCCCTTTTTCCCCTTTCATTGTTTTTCTTTGTTGTGGAGTGTCACAGCAATAAGATCTCTGGTGGAGCCAGCAGCTGGCTTTGTGGTGCCACTATGTTCAACCACACCATGAGCTGCAAAGGACTGGTGCAAGCAGATTCTTCAGGACACAGGTTTAGTCGGTGCAGGTGTGCTCTGCTGCCGGGGGAACGTGGGAAGCTCCTTTTTGTCACCCCGGTTTTGAGGATTTTTCTAGGCCTTCTGATTTGTATTTCATATTGGAGTCAGAATTTTTACTTTTCTGCACTTTGTACTAAAACAACAGCTTTGTTTTCCTAACTGTCCTTTGTTGTTTACTTATTTTAGGTAGGTGGAGAGAGTTGATTGACAGTTGTCTTGACCAATGTGGTTTGGGAGGTGGGATTTCATCCTCCAATCCACAGGCACCTTTGGAAATGTATAAAATTGAGTTTTGTAAATAAACTCGAGTTTTTCCTGCTTTGCTCATCACCGTGTCCTTGTGAAATTCTTTCGTGTCATGCTGTGGCACCTTATGGGTTTTCTTAAGGCAGACACTCTTAATAGAGAGGAAACAAAGAAGAGGAAATCAAAGTATCTACTGTGTTTCTAGTGGACTAAAGAGGTAGAAACTGTTACATCCATATTGCAACACCCAGGTGCTTCCTGGGTGAAATGCAAAGTGAGGACAGTTTCAACTGTAAAAGTCTTTTTAGCACTAGAAATCTTGCTGTTAATTACAGAGCTTGACTCCCTTGAGGGCAGAGACAGTTTGTATCTGATTCACTGTGTTCCTAGAGATGTTTCTTTTGTTCCTTCAAGAAAAACTCAGGGGATATGCCAAGGCAGACCTGGACTTGTGAAGGAAAACGTACTCTGCAGACCATTTTGGTCAAGTGAGATTTAGTACCTTCTTATGACTGAACTTAATTCAGGAGGAGAGAGTTTCCATTACTCCTTCTACCAGGGGCACATGTAAAGACAAAGGCTTAATATTAAAAATATGGAATATTTAAAGTTAGCAAGCATTCTTATACAGCCAATGTTGCAAAATACTTTGAAGTTTTAAAAAAAATCTTTCAAAATGTCAAGATCTCATCTGGCNAAGGAAGACATTCTTAATAGAGAGGAAACAAAGAGGAAATCAAAGTATCTACTGTGTTTCTAGTGGACTAAAGAGGTAGAAACTGTTACATCCATATTGCAACACCCAGGTGCTTCCTGGGTGAAATGCAAAGTGAGGACAGTTTCAACTGTAAAAGTCTTTTTAGCACTAGAAATCTTGCTGTTAATTACAGAGCTTGACTCCCTTGAGGGCAGAGACAGTTTGTATCTGATTCACTGTGTTCCTAGAGATGTTTCTTTTGTTCCTTCAAGAAAAACTCAGGGGATATGCCAAGGCAGACCTGGACTTGTGAAGGAAAACGTACTCTGCAGACCATTTTGGTCAAGTGAGATTTAGTACCTTCTTATGACTGAACTTAATTCAGGAGGAGAGAGTTTCCATTACTCCTTCTACCAGGGGCACATGTAAAGACAAAGGCTTAATATTAAAAATATGGAATATTTAAAGTTAGCAAGCATTCTTATACAGCCAATGTTGCAAAATACTTTGAAGTTTTAAAAAATGAAATCTTCCAAAATGTCAAGATCACATCTGGCAAGAAATTTGAGGGTATATGCAAAGGGAATACATGCTTTCATTAAAAGCCACCTGAGGCCTAGGAAGATAGTTGTTTATAATACAAGATTTCTTATGAACAGTAGCAATTAGCAGCATAACGTAGGACAGTGATTCAGATATGAGCATTTCTAACTTCAGTCTGTATTTTGAACATTAGGTATTTTTAGCAAAGGCACACGTTGAGTTTAACACCCTCCATATGTACAATACAATAACAACAACAAAAAAGAAAGGAAAAAAATTTAAAAAACCAAGGAAATCTTAGCTTATTATCCATCTATTAAAATGTGTTTCACACTTCCTATGAAGGGGACTAAGCCCAATATACTCAACAGTTATACAATCTTTTGTGCCTGGTATATTTAAATTACTTGCAGGAAAAGGAAGTAGATGGTGCTACAAATCAATCTCACATTTAACAAAAAGGCAAAGGACATGTATTACTACCCCCATCCTTCACTCTGTGGGTACAAAACCAAGCTGTCCCTGGCTGGTTTAATGACTAACACAGCAATGCACAGAGTATGAAGGGAAACAGCTTGACACCTGCAAACCTCACATATGAAAGCCCCAAAAGTTTCCAAAATGCAAGGGATTTTAGGGAGAATTTTTTTTGTTGTTTGTTTGTTTTGTTTTGTTTTTTTGGGTTTTTTTTGTGAAAGAAAAGTTGCTTTATATGGAGATTTTTATTACCTGAGGACCTAAGCTTGCTTCTGCATTACTGAAAATACATATTAGAATACAGAAAACAAGCAATGATTTATTAGGGAGTCAAGAGGATTAGCAACATGGTTTTGTCACTTTCTTTTATGAATAAAACACATTAATAACAGCTCTGCAAAACCAAGTAAGGTAGAGCATAATATACTGAGGCAGACAATAAATAAAAGTTGGAAACTCTAGTAGACAAGAATATTCATTTATGTTCCTCCTTGAAATCAGCTGTATGTATCCTTCTTAACTATTTTATACATCTCTGAAGAAACTTAATTTAAAGTAGAACTGAACATATTTGAAGCTGTATGTACATCTTGAATATATGCTTAAATTTAAACCTGCAGCATTAACAACAAATCAATATTTCCCTAAAGGTTAGTAGTGTTCTTTCCATGTTTTTTTAATAGGTTATGAATATTACATGCACCTGGTCAAAAATCAGGAAAATGCTTGAGAGGTAGTCAAAGTCTATTACTGAAAATAAGTACTAAACACAAATTAGGTTGGAGGCATACCTGAAAAAGGATATTTTATGTTTCTGAATGCAGGTTGTGCTTTTTATCTTTATTGAACATTGTAAAATTAGGACTTATGATTGCAAGTAAAATTCCACATACAGTTTGTGACAATATACCATTACATATTGCACAGTGGTTTTCCTGCAGATGTGAATTGTATTAGGGCTGTTTTAATGGGGTATAAAAGACAAGAATCCAATCTTTCTTCACATGCACCAATAGTTCCCATCATTTCATTCACATAAAATCTCCTTGTGGTTAGTGAAAAATGGCTGATGAGTAAAGTAGGATATATCCCAGTATGTGGTATCTTTAATAAAACATCTGCCATTTGAACAACTGGGAATGACTTCAGAAGTAATTTCAGAAATTCTGGAAAATAAAGAATAAGTAAAAAAAATTAAAAATTAAATAAATTTATTTAAAGAATAAATAAATGTTTTATGGACAAGTTTTTGTTGTAAATTATTCTTTCAGATTCTGTAACATAACTATAATGCTACCCCATATTTTTGAAGAGTGTTGTTTTCCTCACAAAATCCCCCCACTCTTTTATAGTTATTTTGCACACCCTTTTAAAGATAAATTTATAGGACACTGCCATTTTTTACAAATGTCAACAACAGATCTGTTTGGTGTGAAATAAATACCTTCATTGCTGCACTCAGCAATCCAGTAAGCAGTATATAACTCCTTTAGTTAACCTACTAAATAATAAGGTACTACGTGCCTAGCTGCATGTAGTGCCTTCATGCCCAGATTTCCTGACAATTTGCACACTTCATAATATCATTTTGCAGAGGGCCTGTGAAATGAGAAAATAACAAATATTTTTTTCAGTTCCTGGAACAGAAGCACAGAAAGGATGTTTTCAAAAGTGGCATCTCCGTTCCCAGCTGTGGAAAGGCAAACATTTGGAGGCCGTTTAGCACCTGTGGCTGCCCTGGAAGTGGAGCTGAGCGCAGTCCCTACCCTGCCATACCCAGTCTTGGCTCCATCCCTTTGTAAAAGCTTAATGTATGGCTTTTCTGCTGCAGCTAAGTCTTACAAGCAGCCAAGTACACAAAAGAGGCAGTTGATGCTCCACCTCCTTAATACAATATTAAAATCCTGTTGTTGGGTGTTTTTTAGTGTGGATATATAATGTGTCTCTTCCACCATTTATGCTATTTAAACATGCTGATTTGCATACTTTTCCTGTTATGGTGTTCAGTAAGTTGAAAAAGTGTGCTGACTGATGTGAAGTTTTATCTGACAACTCTTCTATGTTAAAGTGCTGTTTGGGAGTGATAACGAGACCACCAAATGGGAGCTGATACTCTGCTTCAGCTATAGACCCATTCTGGAAGCCCTGCATGTCTCTCTCTTCTGTTTTTCTGATGTAAAATATTCCCTTTTGGAAGATACTTCAATTACTTCAATGATTTGTTCCCTGCTAGGTTATACCTGCTCCTGCTTTCGAAGAAAATAATTGGCAGTGTTGAATACAGAACTCAGGAAAAGTACCTACCATCTTATAGCTTATTGGTCTCATTGCCATTTCCAGTCTATAGATAATCATCAAAGAAAAGCAAAAGGTCTGAATGAAAATACAATCGTGGGCTTCCCTGGAGTCTCTGAAAGAGCCCCACAAGTTCATTCAAATGTCTTCCCTGGAATAAGTAATTTCTTGCTGAAAAACTGCATTGTTCTTATGGAGGTTAATCATAATATTTGTTTTATGGTGCAACTTCATCACCATCCAAACTGCTTCTACACGACACATACCTATCATCCCACCTGATCCTGCTGTATGTTTTAAATACCTTTACAGAATCCTTTTTACTTGCAAACAAGTGTCTCACAATTAATGGGCCTTCATCACATACCTGTTTTACAAAAAACATATTTATTTAATAGTGGGCTGAAGTCATTATTGGCTGTGTATAGGAATTCAGATTAGAGTTTATAAACACTTTCTTCTTTATTCTGATCTGTTACTCTGTGATTCTTTTCATCTTCAATTTTTCTTCTACTTTTTAGAAATATTGTATTAGTTTTGATCCATTTTTATTCTATAGTCTCTCTTTTAATAATCCCACTCCTTTTTATCTTTATCAGCTTATTTCTGCTTGCTTTTTCTCCTTGTCATGGTTATTCATTTCTCTCCTCCATATTTGCACTCATCCCTTTTCCTTCCTTTCAAGCTAACAAATGTAGACTGTATTTACAGACTGGATTTTTTAAAGAATAACATATCAAAGTCAGACTACAAATATTACTTATGCCTGATATCAGTTATTCACTGCTTGTCACTTCCAATGCACACATCACCAAAGATCCTCTACTGACACTCTGGCCCAAAGTATAAAACCTCTACCATTACATTTCAAAAAATAACAAGTCTTTTCATGTCTGAGCTGTCAAAAGAAGCTCTTGGAACCGCCAGCATAGAAAGGGACACAGTCACTACCCACACACACAATATAAGTATGATCAAATACCTACTAGCAGCAAGAGCTGATAACTCTGGGGGGTGGCAAGCCCTTTCTGAGCAGCCCCAATGCAGCAACATGGATTGATTTTTTTTCCTTTTTTTTCCTAATCTGCCCTTACCAGGGTATTTGATGCGTTCTTCAAAGCAGGGCCTGGGAGTAGCAGTGCCTGGGATGCAGCTGCAGCTCCAATGGAGGAACGCTGTGGGTGAGTGCCAGGCTGGCATTGCACATTTGGGGTTAGACAATATATAAGGCCACGCTGAGCTGCCGGTTGTGCTGCTTGATGAAGCCAAGTGAGAAAGAACAAGCAAGGCTTGGAAAGTGAGGCAGTTTCATGTTCTGCAGAACTGCTTTAAATAACCCTTGTCTGACACCACACCACAGAGGGACATTGATGTCACTCAGCCTGGGCCCTGGTAGGATCCCACACCAGCTGGGGTGCAGAGGCAGGGAGACAGCATTGTTGCCAGCTCTCATGCAACTTAAAACCATCAGTCTTCTGGACCCCTCTTGATGAAGACTGGGGAAAAAAAAATGGAAAAGAGCTGGCTCAGGAAAGCAATTCCTGCAGCTGAAGTTCTTGAGAGAGAGGCTGTTCCTTCAAGCAGAGAGCTTTACAGAAAAGGAGAAAAAAAATGCACATAATTGTAAAGGCATACAAGGTTTAATGTGCTAACCTTATAGTTCACTTTGGCTAAGATTTTTGCTTGTCACATTAGTGTGTTACTGTAACTGTAAAGTACTCCAGTACAAACAGACTGCCCTCATACTTAGCAAAATGTACAGATACAACAGATACCATGAAATAAACATTATGATTAATTTATCTTTATTTTGATATATCATAGTTGTTTAAACAACAGGTTCTTAATTTCTACATAAAACTCAGTTCATGCTCATCTTTTAATATTCCTTCTTTTTTATCCCTTAACTGTTCTTGAGATCCTTGTAAAGCTAACCCTCTTTTCTAAGGGAAACAACAGGTAACTACATTTTTTAAAAAGGTTAAACCAAGCTTTCTTTCAAGCACCACTTTCTGGATTAATGATTAACGATGTTTAGTTCTTGGGAACTTGGTGTGTTGTTTTGCCATTTTCCTCCTGCTATTCTGAGCTAGTTCTGTACCTAACACAACACTTAAATAACAGAGAGATCCTGAAATCAGACCTCGCTGATTTTGGATTAATTCACACTCAAACATCCACACTGTAACTCATCTGGCTTGGGTCATATTCACTCACACTCAGCAATTTTGGCGCCTCTCAAATTTTCTAGGTCCTGGGATTTAAGGGAGAAAGCGAGGCAACAGGCTGGAGTCACTCTCTGCAAGTGTTTGCTGTGTGCTATAGGATCTGCTAGATTTTTCTCATCTCCCCTTCTTATCCAGACTTCCCTGATAGCATCACTTCCCATGCTGGCTTGATGAGCTGAAGAGAAGAAATGCCTGCCCCAGTGTTTGAGAGCTGTGCAACAGCCAGAGTGCTGCAGGCTCATGTGAGCACAGGAGTAGGGTGGGGGTTTTTTCCATGGATGAATTATGATCTGCAGTTTAGTGTCATCACATTTTCTATCTGTTACTGATTCTCTTGTTCCCTAATGTGGTCATGAGTGTGTTCCTACGTTCCTCTGGTACAATACTGAGAAATGTGATGCTCTGTGGTTTTAGTTCCTGTAATGAGAACAAGGCAGTTCTCCTCATACACAAAATTTGTAATTATACAAGACTATATTGTGTTACTGGCAACTAATTATAATTCTCCGTTGAAATGACATTACTTTATTACATATCATTAACATAAAATGTCAAAACTAGCATGATAGTTGCTTTCATACAAAAAATGAGCCTACTTTTGTAAGTGAAAACAACAAAATTACAGCAATTTTATTATCAGTATTTTAATATATTATATATTTTACTTAATGTGGTATGGTCAGAGGTTTTCCCATATAAAAATTGCAAAAAGGGATTTCTCCCTTTAAAAAATGTCAGTGACAATCAATTTTGTCCTCTGCATTTATTATGCAGATTAAATAAAATTCAAAAAACATTAAATGTCAAAGGTGGGGGGAGGGTTGAACTTATAGCATAAATTCATATTTGCTATGTATCCTTAGAGGACAGGGTACACGTTACAACTAATTTACTCTGCTCTACCACCTGAATAAGTGATATTATTATCATATTGCATACAGTTAAACTAAGACAATGAATTGAATTCCTTCTGGCCGGACAGTAAGTGAAATGCTGGTGCTGGGATAAGGGCACAGGGCTCTTTGGAGCTGGCTGAATATCAGGATATCACATCTATTTCTGATTTACATGCTAGGTTTGAATGTTTCTGAACTAGATAATAAGTAGGTTTTTCATCAAGGATCTGTAGGAGACATTGGTGAAATCAAGCCACAGCTGGCAAGGTACCTACCCATTTCTTGACAATACTAGGATGTTGGTAACATATAAAACTGATGTGAGGGTAAAATTCCCTTGGCAGCACACTAAATATGCTGCAAGTCGCATAAGTGATGAGTATAATTTGCAAATGTGTATGGAGAATCAGTCTTGACAGTTTTGTTTACAAAGGCAGGCAGCTATTTGCTGATAAGAGATATGACATGCCATTCATCTCGGTGCTACTAAGCCAAAGGGATTGCAACTATGATAACAAACTGTTAGATTTGATTGTTGGAATGCTTATGCAATGTTAGTAATAAAGGGTGTTTAAAAGCATATCTCATTTGTTCTTGGGCAATCATATGGTATTTCTTATAATAATTTTCCTGGGACTCTTAAAAGGACAAGCTAATTAAAGAAAAGATATCTGTCTGGCTCAGCTTTAATGGGTCTGTTCTCTAAGTAGGTGTAGGTAAGAAACAGGAGCAAACGTGTCTTTATTTCTCTGCTTGCATGGGTTGAGGCTGAATGTCAAGTGACACAGTCATGGCCTCACATCTTTCAGTTCCTTCATTTTGGCTGGCGTTACCTCCACACATCTTCCAAAACTGGAAAATAAACAGTCCTAAAGATAGGACAAGGGTAGTGGCTTTAAACTGAAAGAGGGTAGGTTTAGATTAGATAAGGAAGACATTCTTCACTATGAGGGTGGTGAAACACTGGGACGGGTTTCTATCCCTGAAAATTTTCAAGGCCAGGTTGGACTGGGCTCTGGAAAAACTTGTCTACTGGAAGGTGTCCCTCCTTATGGCAGCAGGGCTGGAACTGGATGACCTTAAGGGTCACTTCCAACATAAACTGTTATGTGATTCCAAGTAGTGCTGAGACCTTGAAGAAGCTGAGGAGGTTTCTGGCTTGTTTCTCTCTCTTACTGAGCACCAGAAGAATGGGTCAGCATGACTAACACCTCTCCTTTGTCATCAGCCCCCTGCTTCAAACAATACCGAGAAAACACTTTTCCCAGCACTCTTCAATACCTGCACCATTTATAGCCTGACTAACACGTTGCTCACATGTTTTCTTACACAGCTTATGATCAAAGTAAAAAACCCCCAAACTTATGTAACAGTCTGCAGAGCAAATACAGGACTAGAGAACTCAGCCATGTTTTTGTGAAATATTGTTCACCAAGCTTTGTTGAATGTGTACATGCATGTCAGTAATGTGCAGACATGGGCTGATCCAGCTGTGATGGCTAAAGTAGTCTTTTGTCTGGTCATCTCACTCCCGCCTCAGCAGGCACAGCTGAGGTGAGGGCTGGATAGTCTGAGCAGGCAGGCCAGGTTGACCATCAGAGATCGTGCACATGCCTCACTAATGGATTTAACCAAGGCCAAGTACACTAAAATACTTGCTGAGGGGGTAGCTGCTGCAGGTTTCAGCTTCGTCAGTTGAGCTTGTGGCTGCCGTCTTGGTCAGTAGACTGGAAAGGATATTTACAAGGAAAAATATTATACGTCCTTGCAGGGGTAGGGGCAGCTAGGAAGGCTGCCCCACTCAGTACTTGAGTTGCTGTGGCTCATTCAGCCTGAGTGCTGCAGTAATTCAGGCAGCAGTCTGCAATTTTTAATGTATTTGAGCATTACACATAAGTCTACACAAGCAAAACATATCAAAACCCCAAACTTTCCACAGCAGGGATTTTAGAGCTAACAAGTGGAAAATGAGTGGCTTTGTTCTCAGTCATTCTTACAGCTACAGGTGACTTTGTGAATAGCATATACTGTGCCAAACTGCAAACTGAAATTCTCTTTGAATGCAAGCAGGCCTTAGGTTTAGCAGCAGCTGTGAGATGGAGACTTACTATTAATGGCAGATTCAAGTAGCGTGAACAATAACGAGGCTCTGTTTAAGGTGGACACAGCTTGTCTGCATTAGAACTGGACCTTGAGAACCTGTGTTAATTAACACAATTTTAAGTGGTGTCAGCTGTTTCTGAGTAAACCTATTGATTAGAGCAACAAATGCTTTATTCTTGGTCTTATAAGAATACGGATTTAGGAAGAGAGGAGCAATAGGCAGGGGTTTAATTTTTTTATCTCAAAACCTTTTGAAAGATGTGAAATATTTTAGTGGACTGGGGATTAATGCATTTTTTGATAATCTGTTATTTGGAAAGCACAAAGAAGAAATCAGTCTGGAATGTGATAATTTTATGTCCATTTCCAGGGGTTCTTGACTTAGTTCCAGACAATACAATTTCTTATGCACAGTTTTTACTCCTCTTTAGCAGTCTTATTAAGAGAATTTAATCAGACACAGGCATGTTTATAAAATTAGTCTCTTATGACTATGAGATATGATTTATAAATCAGGGGTTATAGTGTTTTAAAATACAAAGGTTTGTGTACGAGGATAATCATTTCATGTACGCTTCAATGTCATCTTAGGGTGCTGGTTTCATTAAAGGGATCTGGCATGTGATAAAGTCCATGGGTGTTCATGATGAGCTCAAGGCTGCAGCTTGCCTTGCAGTGGGAGGACCTCTCACCATTGTTTTCATGGGTTGGTCGACTGTCTGAGGCTTCTGTCACTAGTCTTGACAGTGAGAACAAAGATCATATTTTAGTAGCTATATTAAAATGTGAGACATTAATTGTATTATTTCAAACTTCTTCCCAGAGGCAGCAGCTGCAGAATGTGGCATAATTTAATAAAGCTATCCATCATCTGATGCCTAGGTCTAAAAAACTTACCAAGTAGTAGTGTAAGAGACAACTCCATACTTTTGTCAGAAAGGGCACAGCAGAACTGCTATACATGCACCTAGGCTTTAGCAAACATCTGTGTATTGATTTGAAGTTAAAATATTGATAAGCCTCTGTTTTGACTAGGAATTGGAAAATTTTCTGGCCAGATCAGGTCACCTAATTTCTCGTTACAGTTGCATTTGCTTACTCCTCCCCTTACTACGTACATCTAGACTAAACAATGAAGGGTACAAGGTGCATCCTGCAAAAGCTGGCCACAAGAGGTGGGATACCTGTGGACTGAACATGTGACAAATGCCATTGTGTGGCAGAGGCTCCATTCAGCACACGCTGCAGGGCTGATGGTTGGCTTCTGGCCCTAGTGCAAAATGCAGCAAGCAGATCTCAACAGCACCTAGGATGTATCTTACACCTCTAGCACACTGCCTTTATTTAAGGCTGACTGATGTCTTAGGCAGGCTTCTTCATGCTTACTACACTGTTTTGCATTTCAGACTTTTTACCCCCAAGCACATAATTTTTTAATTTTAAGATAAAACAAAAAAAAATTCCCCCTACAACACAGCTACAGGAGTAAAGGTTCAAATTCACATACTTTTCATTCCCTTTTTCTGATGCAGCTATGCTAACACGTGCAGGAAGCAGAAGTTCCATGTGGGTAACGTGGAAGAGCCTACATGCCACAGGTTCCCCTCCTACCTCACATACCTCATGGTCCATGCAGAAAATTTCTAGCTAATAGCTAGGGGAACTGATAAATTATCTGTTTCTTTGTAGCACAAAAATGCAACTTGGTCTGGTACTAAACCTGAGGAGCTGGTGTAGCATCTAAAGCCCTGTGCTACTCTGCCCCTCTGTCTGGGAAGTAGAAGCCTGCATAGTGAGAGCTCCCAGGTGGGATCTTTTAAATGCTGGAGCTTAATGAACATTATGTGAAAAGACCTTTTAAAGGAGGCTGCTTAGAGTTTACTCCTGGTTTTAACAACCCTAGGGTAGTCTAGTTTTGTTGCTGCCTTCTTAAAAGTCCACTTGTGGATGTAGTGACTGCTTATTCCACCTTTATGCAAACGACTAAACTATCCTTCGGAGGTCTCACACAAGGGCATTTCTGTCAGTTTCTTCTAAGTTAGATGTGAATGAGGGGAAATTCTCTCCCTTCAATTGGCTTTAACGAGCATAACAGGACTGCATGTGTTGACCTCAGGTACCTGAACTGAATGACTAAATCGGTAAGCTTGGAGGAGATTTATAGGATGAGCACTAAAGTACTGTGAAAAAAATGAAAAACAAAACAAAACAAACAACAAACAAACAAACAAACAAAAAACCAAAAAAACAAAAAAAAGCTTTGACCCACCCTTCTTAATTGGACATGTAGATCAGTAAGCAAACGACTAGCTACGTTTGAAAGATCTGTGACCTACCACAGACAGTGGGGTAAAGGTGTATCTGAAATTCGTTTTTCAATGCTGCTTGGTTGCTGCCAAGCACAGATTACTAAGATACCAATCTTCGCGATGCCATCTACCCTGAGCAATAAAAAAAACCCACCCTTAATTTAACAGGAGTCATCAGTCAGCTCCTGAGGCATAAACAGGCAGCTGAAGCACCGCGCGTAGGCTGACTTTAGCGCTGGATGCCGAGCAGCGTTTGGCACAGGTGGAAGAGTTTTCATCACAGACCCAAATTAACTCCGGTGAAGTTGCTCCGCGCCTGCCAGTGCCGGAGGAACAATCTCCGTTGCGGGGAAGCGCCCAGCGTGCCACCCGCCGCCCTCCCCTCCCGGCGCCGCTCAGCCGAACAAAGGCGGCAGCGGCGGGTCCCCTTT
>VYXD01004539.1:76739-158110 GCA_013397195.1 Hylia prasina
CGGCCGAGCTGGCTTCGCCCCCCGCCTCCAGGGCGGCGGCTCCGACCCCCAGCCCGCGAGCGGGTTCGCGGCAGAGCGGGTAGGGCGGTCTGGCTCCTCTGAAACGCCTCGCTAAATGGCAGGGGAAAACATATGGCCCAGGAGAAAGGCGCTGGAAGCGATAGCTGTTGGACTCCTCCGAGTTATTTCCCCGAGTCGGTGCGAAGTGAGAACTTCCTCCCGGGATGCCCTTTCGGGGGGATGCGGGGCTGAGCACATGGCTGCCTCCCCTGGGTCTGCCCCGCGTCTGTCACAGCACCGCCTGCCAAGGGGCCTGCCGGCGCCTGCTCTCCTTTCGGAGTGCTAATCTGACCTCAAGAAAACTTTAGCTGGGCGAGGGAAGGAGGCTGCTCCGAAAGGTAATTTACTTAAACGCGTTGGGTTTTTTTCCTGCTCGTCCTCCTTCCCTCGCTCAGGCCAGGCATCTGTGCAAAGGAGGGAAAGCAATGGGATTATTTGTGTCTAAGGGTCCAATATATATATGGCAGCTGATAGTGCAGAGAAGGTTAAAACTTGCAAAGGCTGGTACTGGCAAATCAACATTTCCAGTGAATCATAGTGTGAACATTTTAAGCTTGAATTTCATGGTCCTTTGCATGTTAATTCTTTCTGCTTAAAGTCTCTAGATACTCAGATATTTGAGGATGAAACATCTTCTTTGTGCTTGCAATGACAATGCTGTTGCATTTTGTAAACATTAGGAGAACTTTTATCTGTAATGTAGACCTTTTTATCGCTCAGCTCTACTGAACTGCACTAAATACTTGTACTGTTTGTAAATCTGGTGCTGATTTGTTGGATGGCTTTGCAAAGGTCACTTCAGTTCGTCCAATACAGGCATTTTTCTGTAAAACGCCTGTATTGATTTAATGTGGTACCGGGTCAGACTTGGCATTCATAAATTATTTCACGTTTGTACTTGTGTGCTGTGAGAGCCATGCTTCACAAAGCAACTGTTCCTTAGTTATGCCTTAAAGCCTACTGGCAGATCTTGGTGTGTGGTGTACAGGAGGTATGCAGCTTTATGGGCATCTAATGTTTAGTGTCCTACTTATTTAAAAATGTTGAGAGTTCTGAAAGGGTCGGTGTAATCCATACCACACATGCACTCAACTGACCTAGAATTAACAGGATAAAACACTTTTAAGCATTTCTGGCGTGACAGGTAGGATGCTATTTCCTCATGCACGGCTAACAATGACTTGCTTTTCCAAGGTGTCCAGTGCCATGCTTCCCCAGTTTGGAGGGTGGCAGAACACCCACCCCGCTGCTGGAAAAGCTTGGCTTAAACTGATGAGACTGGTCATGAGAGCAGAAGGCGCCAGCAGCCTGGAGGTGCTCCATGGGGAGATGAACATGATGGTGTTGGTGGCCAAAGGAGGTGGATGCAGAGCCCACCATCGATCCTTCATAGAATGTGTGCAGCCCTGGCCGTGGTGCGGGGCTGCTGGAGCTGGCAGAGCTGTGCCCCCTCTCAGGGCCCCTGTTTCATGTGGGTTAGTAACTTAGCATGTCAGTTGGTATTTCATGCTGCGGTACTGAGTTTCCCCTCTGGGTTTTAGGAAGCAGCAGGCAGGTGCCTGAGCGCTGCTGTGTAGGTGCAGGCATACCAGGAATGTGGTGGTGTGATTTACTGCCTCGATGGCACTGATAGCCTGTGCCAGCAAGTTCACTCTGCTGCGCAGAAGGCCTGGACTGCCTTCCTGCCAGTGCATCCGTGTTAAGCAAATTGTATCCCAAGCTAAAGTTGAGGGAAACCATGTTTTCCAGATTCAGGTGGAGATCATTCACTGTCACTTTGCTAGAGAGGCTCTTCCTGTGTTGTGTTGTAGCAGCTGGCCACTGCACCCTCCTCCTCTGCCCCACTTAGACTTGTGGTGACCATGCTGAAGATCCATCCAGTTGTTGCTGCAGTTAATATAGGTGCAGTCTTCCACTGGATGGGAGATGGTTTTCTGTTAAAAGTTCATGCTTCTGTTTCAAAATCTGGAGGTCTAAGGTTGATTTACTGAGACAAAACTGAGTCAAATTATAGGATGCAACTTTGCAAACATGTTTTTATTGCTCAGAGCTACAGAGCTCATTTTGGATAGTGTGCTAGTGTGTAAAGGGAAGGTGTTTCTCAAATGTGCCTTTGTAAGTATGTTTCCCAGT
The DNA here is from genome assembly GCA_013397195.1 of Hylia prasina. NCBI lineage: Eukaryota > Metazoa > Chordata > Aves > Passeriformes > Sylviidae > Hylia > Hylia prasina. The sequence goes on from VYXD01004539.1 coordinate 78,933, forward strand.
GCAGACAAGTTAAGTTAGAAGTGAGTACACTGAATTATCATAGGGTTAGATTTTTGGCCATTAATTGTGATGGAATGCAGAGTAAATGAAGGCTTATGTTTACAGTCTGCCCAGAACTAGAGGGTGTATCTTTAAATTCTGGAACATCTCTGGTCTCTCACTGGCTGACAGTATGTCTTGTTTTCTGCTGCTAGATTACGGCTCCCTTCCTTAAGGCCTTAAGCACATGTGGTGATCAGCCACAAGTTAATAATTTTGAATTAAACTGAAGGGTTAGTATATGTTAAGTACAAAGTGTTTTTCTTTCAAGGAAGCTTTATTTTAGTAGGGCAAGTTCTGAGAAGTTAGAAGAACTAGTTTGTGTTGTCCACTGAGCTAAAGGCCTGTAGGAGTTGGAGGTTTAAATTAAAAAAAAACCAAAACAAAAAACCCACCCCCAAAAAAACCTTGGACTGTCTTAAGTGAGAGCTACAATAGCTGCTTGGAAACTGCATTTTAAGGAGGGGGAAAAGCTTGCCAAGTGGGGCTGTGGACCTTGCTGTGAGTAAGATACTGCAAGTTACCAGAAAACTTAAAAGGAATGAAGTAAAGTAGGGAGTTGATTGTTGGAGAGCAGAAACTGCAGGGATAGCATGTGAACTGCCAAAAGCTAGAGGATGAAGAAATTTAAGATGAAGAGGGGGAAAAAAATTAAAAAGAGCAGGAGAAGAGAATTTGGCTATGATGTTGTAAAGACCAAGCTGTATGAAAAATGCTTGATGCCTCTAAAATTAGCAGTTCTTGTTTTAGTTGTTTAGTTCTAGATATCCATGAGGATTTGAAAGATAGGTGGCGAATGGAAATGACTAGAATAAATGTCTTATGTCTGCTCCCAGTCAAACTAAGTGTAGAGGTCTCTGCTTTTAGGCTCTGAAAGAGCTGGTGCAGGGTACTGGAGCCAGGTTAAAAAATAGAATTGGGTGTATCTGTTAGGCTGAAGGTAGCAATTGTGATAGCAAGATCGCAAAAGATGTATAGTTCCGATTATTTTAAAAGGAGAAGAGAATCATATGGTCACACCTTTTACTCTGGTCACAATAGAATTCAAGGATTTAGAATAAATTTGGAATTGAGGAAGTAATTAAGTATACAAAGCTAAGTGGAAAACAGGATAAAATGCATCATGTATTTGCCACAATTAGGTCATGGGAGACTAAAGTCATATTGTTATTGGTTAAATACTGAATGTCCTAGACAATAGAAGAAGGCTTCAGTTCCACATATATACACCAAAAATAACGAAATTGGAAGTGTGAGGCTTAGATAAAGGTGTCTCCTGAAGGAGAAATTATGAGTTTACCTGCCTGAATAAAGGAATTATTCATGCCCTGCATCAGTATTAGTGGGGAGCTGGTCTCTTTATTTCACCAAAATATATGAGAAGGACAATTGCTGATGAGGCACGGTTGGGAAATGTAGTCAGCACTGAGGTGGGTTGGTTTATTGCACAGGAAGAATTGAATGTCTGTGATGACTGAAACAATAGGAATGACAGGAAGTTAAGTAGCTCTAAAAGCAAAGATATCTACTGAGTGATTATTAGCAATGCATCTGCTATCAGCTGGCAAGTCATCCCTTAGAACAGGTTTGGAGGAAAAGGCCTGACTGCCATAGTCAAACAGGGATGACTCTTACTTGATACTGACCATGAAATGGGAGCAAATGTGGTGCTCAGGAAGAGCTGTTCAGTGAAGATAGACAAGTTATTAGGCAAGGCATTAGGGTGACTGTGTCAAATACTGTCCAGAGTTCTGGGCACTTATGTGCAGAAAATATTACATCCTAGTGGAACATATAGATGGACATCCAAGATACAAAGATCATGTAGTGTGAACTGTGGAATTAGATGAGAGACCAAAACTTAAACTACTCTGGCTTTTGTGTCTTAGTGATGGCAGAGATGAGAGATAGCAGCTGCTTCGAAATTCCCTGGAGCAAATTCTTGGAGGAGAGGAAGGGTCATAAACTGAGGATGCATCTGAGATTTTGGGTTAAAAACTTGATGTACAGAAGGGTAATTTGATGAGTGAATACAAGAATAATGTCTGTGGGGAATTCAAAAGGAGTTTCCTCACTGTCAGACTTTGGATGCCTTCCTAGCTGTATGTATCCTGAGTCCCAGCTAAGTATTGAAGTTTGCATGTTCAGGAATTACGCAGTTCAGGTAACTGAAGCTGCCATATTTTATGCTTTGGTGTTCACAGGTAATCAACAGAAATAGAAGTCACTTCAGTTAGGGAGGTGTGATGAGCAGAAGCACTTATTTTTGGGGAGCGTGAGTTGTTTAGTCACATGATGGTGGACAGAATTTATACCAAGTAGAAACACTTATCTATGACATTAGTAGCTGTTTTGTTCTCTTTTTAGTGCATAATGGAGTGGAATGAAGCTGAACTCATAAAATATTAAAGATAACACAAATTAATATGTGTGGGGCAGAAAATGCATAAATGGACGTGCAAGCTGGAGGTCAGGTTGGCTGACTTGCACTCATAAATAAATAAAAGGGTTATGTTCTCCTGTCGAGTGAGTGCCCATCTTTATCCTCTGGTCTTCATGCCCTCTGGTCTTAGGAGTGTTTCAGGGCTGCATCCTCTTGTTGGGGCTGTGCTCCTGGGAGTAGGAGACTGCCTTGGGCAGAGCCTTGTGCAGTAGGTGAAGTGCAGAGTTGTTGAAGACCCACGGTGGCGGCTCCCAGCTGCGGGGATGTGTGCTTGTCTGTGGCTTTGTTTTGCAGTACCTGGCCCAGGTGTTGGTGCTGGGCTATGCAAAGGCCAATGCAACCTAACCACTGGGAAGAAATTGAGGTGTGAGGTGGGCCAGTTGAAACACTCTTTCTCCAGTGACAATGTTGAAGACTTGACTGGTACACAGTGAGGAGACGTGCCCCATTGAAAAAGTGTAAAGATGGCATGTGTGGTTTGAAGGCTGTGCCCTGTTGACTTTGTTTGATCTTTGCTATAGCATCAATCTCTTTTTATTAGCTGTCCTGTGGCTGGTCTGTGTATGCTGTGTGAAACTTCTGGAAGTTTTGAGACGACTTCAAAAATAAAAACAAATATGTCACCTGTGTGAATGTATTCTGAGAAGAACCATTGAAAAAATAAGGTGCTTTGAGTGCGTTTGTACATCAAAGCAAGCTCAATATTTTGATATTGCTTTATGACTATTTGTTTTGACTTTATAAGGCACGTGTCTTCCTTAGAAATAATCCAGTTGCAAAATCCCTTCCAGTGTAGTTTATTAAAAAACTGAACTATTGAGTTTTAGGTTTTTTCTCTAAATGCCTGTGTATTTTTTGCTTTAAAGCGGAGCTATGTAATGAACTCAAGGTGTCAGCATGCCCCATAGGAAGTAATTGTGAAAAGATTGCATTGAGCCATCAGAAGAATAATTGAACAATCCCAGGGAAAATAGAATTTATTGTCCTGGTAGCTTTTAGCATGCATTATTAGGCTGTTTGTTTACTTTTTCATTTACTGCTATTGCCCTGTTATACAAGTGTTGAGTGTATAGTTAAAAAAGATGAGACTAGGGCTGTGCTGGGCATTATAACATCTTTCACTTGACAGCTTTCAAGTCCCAAATATTAATGGTGAGGTGGAAAAGTTATTTCATGTTTACAAGGGAGAGAGTCAACCTAAATTCAAACAGTCTTTAGCAAATCAAAGAGCAGGGCACTTGTCTTCTGGTGCTTTGCTGTGTTCTTTAAAAACAAAAATCACTGAAATAACTTCCTGTTACAATTTGAGGTCTTGAAAAAGTCTGCATTAAGAAATGGGAGGAAATGTTTTAAGGCTTTATTGGACAGAGAAGATAATAATAGAGTTAAGTATTGTCTGAGTCGTCTTCTTCATCCAGTGCCTCTCCACAGTATTAGAGAAGTCTGTTTTAAGTAACCACCCAAATTCATGAGTGGACCCAGACCTTTGGATTTGTCATGACCTTTGTATGTTGTTTCCCTCTGTTAGACAAGTTAATCTGTGCATGCTACTACTTGGAAGGTCAGGCAACCACAAGGAAACTGTTACTCATGTATGCTTGTGCATCTAGAGAGATATGCAGTTTAAATTAGGATGGAGGAGAATCATTTAAGTAATGCTTGGGTAAAACACTTTTGAGGCGATGGTGATGATGATAATATGCATTTTATTTGTACTTTATTTCCTATATATAAAACTTAATGTTGCTGTGATATGTTTGTCAATCTGTTGTCTTCCTGACTAACTCCAGTGGGTTTACACCATTTTTTAAATCTTACTTAAGAACCTTTTGTCACTTCTTATGCAGCTACATACTTCAAGATTATGTTTTGAAAAATTCATATTTATTACTAACATTTGTAAATTGCTCATGTAAGTACAAGTAAGTAACATGATGTGTTCCTTGTGCATGTTGTATTTAATTGCAAGATTCTTATTGTCTGTGTTGTTTTGCCTTTCTGAGCTGCAATATTACTGAATTTTATCAGGTTGGGTTGTCCCAGCGTGTTGGTTCGAATGTTGAATGATAATTGCAGCGAGTGTCAATCCTGAATGAATTTAAATGGTAGGCAGTGTGAATGGGACTTCATGGTTTGCTTTTGCTCCATTTGGATAGATGTTATTTTGTTACTGAAGATCACTTGTGATCGTCTCTCTACATAACAAAACTTGATACAATATGTAGGGGCTTACGGATAAATCAGTTAATTTTATTGATTAGTATCTGCTAATCAGAAACTAGAATTGCAGTTTCCGTAATGTGTGATTTCTGCAGTGTGTTTGTGCAAATGCTTGAGAGTATTGCAGATGTGAAGGTCATCTTATTCAGATTTCCTGCAAGGCTCCCATGCATGCTTTACTGAAGGATTTCAGGTGGTCTAGTTTATTTTGTCTTTATTTATTGTTGCTGTGCTGTCTCCATCTTGCATGGTTTTCTGTGAAAGTTAGGGGTTTACTCCTGTTCTAATATTGGGTCCTATTTCCTGCAAACGAAATGCTTATTACGTTGAGCTTCAGAACTTCTAGCTGAAGTGAATCCCCCAAATCATTGCATATTTAAACCACAGGTTTCAGGTCTTTTCCCCTCTCACCCCTTTCTTTCTGTTTGGTAGACTGTGAGGAAAAAGAGACGCTGACTAATCAAACACAGCATATAGGAGTGCACAGTGTTCTCTTTAATTTGGAGAGAAATGTTGTTTTCCTCTGATCTTTGCTGTAGTCATTTGAGGTGTTCACTTCTGACTGAAATAAACGAATTTGTTGATTTAGAAAATCTTGATTTATTTTCCTATGGCCTGTTTATTACAGCAAGTTTGTGCTATCAAACTAATTTCTTTTACGACTGAGAACTTTTTTTTCCCCCTGTTTAATTGAAAGATGATCAGTATCATTTCTCTCTTCCTTCCCTCTCAACCTCCCTTAAGCCAAAACAAGCCCTTCAGTCCTTAAACAAAAGTGTCTTTGTTTTTACATTTGTTTTATGAAATTGCTTGAATCCTTTGGGAAAAGCTTTCCTCTCACAGGAAGAGAGAAAGAAAACCCCCCACCCTTCTAAAGCCAAAACCAGCAAGCCTGCTACCAGACATTACTTTGTTTTGCTTTCTGCATAGCAGCAGATTGCATTAAAAAAAGCATTTTCTCATCTTAATGAATGAAAAGTGCAATTGCAGAAATACACACAAATAGACCAATGATTTTCACTCAGCAAATGTAAATTTGGTAGTATTCAGAGCAATAATTTGCTGCGCACCTTTGTGGGAACTTCTTTGCATCGTTGCTATTGGGAGTGAAATTTTAAATGGGTATTTCGTAGTTCTGAGAGGTGGGACCATCAACTGCTCTTTGGCCCTTCTGATTTTATTTTTTGATACTTTTTCTTCCAAAAAGTCTCTTGGCTCTACACCTTTGTGCTGTTCTGATGCTGTGGCTCCCAGTTGTGAAGCCATCCATCCTGGCATACTAGGCAGTTGTGTGAGACAGCATCTTCTGACCTAGAAACCTGGAAACGGGCAGCAAACATGAGTTAAATGAGAGATTGGACCAGGAAGACAAAGAGTAATGTGAAATATCACCCTGCTAGTTTGTCTACATGGGCTTTATCCAGAATATATAGTAAAGAGCAGAAGTGCTGATGAGCTAGAACAAAATTATTGCAGCAGACTTTCTCCCAAAAGTAATAAAAATGCAAAATTGAGTCAGTGGCCTACTATTCTTGATCACCTGTATTATTATGCAGGCTGAAGGGATCAAAAATGAAGAAAAATTTTCAGAGTAAATGCTGAATGTGAATAAAAAAATGAGGCCTCTCTTAACACCAGGAAGTAAGGGCTTATCTTCTGAAGAGTGAAAAATCAGATGCTTGGCTAAAAAAATTGATATGGGACTGTCCTAGAGGACTCCTTTGTATCTGTTGGTGCCCTGCATTGCTGCTGTCCCCCTGCTGTCCCCAAAGCCCATGCAGTGTCTGCTTTATAGCTTATGCTGGGCCTTCATGTGTGTGCAGCCTGTGCAGTCATGGTGATTTGGATACTGTGCAGCTGTGAAACAGCTGTGTCCTCTTGGCTGACTTATCCATAGTGTCCTGGTGAAACCTGCATGTCATTTCCTGGGCTTACTTTTTATACCCTCACCTTGCAGGTACACCTGCCTGTGCTTCCCGTGCCTGGGAAGAGAACTGTGTGCTCTGCAGTGCCTTCTGGAGTAGCCTCCATACCTCTCATAAACAGGCATGTGCAGAGATGATTATATGGATGTTCATCTTATGTCTGAAACATTTTTAAGTGCTCTTCATGAAGACTAGACCAGAGAAATTATAGGCTTTGGAGAGATAGAAGCTGAATTAACTTGTGCTTTGCTAGCTAAGCTGCATTAATGTTTTCATTACTTCATTGGCCTAAAATTCAGTAGGCAAAAGCTGTAGGGAGAGGCCCTGTCCCCCAGCTATGCTGAATTTAATAAAATATAGGATTTCTCTTTCTAAACTTTCATTATCCAAGAACCTCTATGAATGTATCAAATGATGCTGTTTAGATTGTTGCAATCAACTAATTTGATTTCCATATTACTTATGGATGACTGTTACTGAAAAGATTTTTTTTTTCATATGGTGCCTCACCCCAGTATGAAATCAGATCCTCACACTCCACCTCCTACGTATATTTTACTAGATTGTGTGGGCTGTGCTACTGAGCCAGAGAGCAGAGAGGAATATTTGTCTCCTGTGCTGTTGTTGTGGCCAAGGCTAATCAAAAGCTATTAGTGAGAGTAAGGCTTGCTTTACTGATGAATAGCAGGATGGTACTATTTATTTTGCTCAGGGGGGATCAGCATAGATGCTGAGTAGAAGAGCTGCCCACCCCACAGATCCATGCTCACTCTTGCAGTACCCTTTGTTGAGTTTGTGTGCCCAGAACACTTTCCCTGGAAACAGTGTTCCCTGTAGGTGTTGCAGCTGACTGGGACAAGGTGCAGACTGGAGGCACAAAGGCTGGCATCCAAAAAGCCTTTGCAGTGGATGTGGTTAGTATTGCAGGTCTGCAGGCCAGAGGCTGTCACCTGTTGCTGCAGGTTCAGCTCTGAAGGAATTGTTGTATAAGTTGCACATGAAGGCAAGGAGGCAGCTTGTATTATGGTAGTTGTGATACAGACACTGTCTAATGCAAAGTTGCCTGCTGTGAGGTTCCAGTCTTTCTCCTACGGTTTTCCCATGTCTTGAACTTCGACTAATTTAAAGCTGAACATCTAATGAGAAGCAAAAAAAACCTGTTCCTTAATCACTGTGATTTGCTTTCATGGAATACTTCATTCAACTTAGTGCAAATTGTGAAAGCCATGTTATATCTGAAAATTATGTCAGCTGCTCTTGACATTGAACCAGACAGAAGAGTGCTGGCAATCCCCATGAAGTCTGGCTTCAGTGAGGTGGAATTTAGTACCATAATATACTGAGCTGAAAGAAGCGATAAAATGGTTCTCCATGTAGTCCTTTTAGCATTACAGTTCTGGACTTGCAACTCTGGATTTCCCATTGTTTCCTTAATACCTTTCTCTTCTTAATAGGCAATAGATAGAATACCAAACTCCTAAAATTCACTTATCAGTTATTCTAGTAACACTTTATGTTGGAGTGGAGATAATGGCCTCTTGTTCTTCTGTAGAACAGTCACGTGGGCACAAGTTCTTTTTTTCTTTATTTCTTTGAAGTTGTTTTGCAGAGTTACAAAGAAATGCAGAGATTTTTCCTAGGCTGGTATCTTTCTCAAGTCAATGTCAGAACTCACTTCTTTGTAATTGCAAAAATTACTCACTTCTTTGTTATTGCAAAAATTGCGCTCTCTGACAACAAGATAAACAGAACTGAGGTGAGGTATATCTTGTTCACTAAGATGAACAGCTCTTACAATTTTTTTCATGATCAACTAACTCACTGACATGGCAATTAATAAAAGAGTAAATGAGAACGTCAGAAACTCTGTGGTCGCTGCCCTATAAGCTTCACTGGCACCTATAGTGAGTGTTCTCCAAGGGTAAGGAAGAGGCAGGGCTTGGATATGGAGGAGGGAATTACAGTGCTAGAGTATGACAGAGTTACTTGTTGCTTCTGTGCTTTATACCTCTGAAGGCTTCTGACAGTGAAAGGAGCGTGCCATTGGGTGGTTGTCCAGTTTCTCTTTTGTTTTTTTAATATGATATCTCTGATCACAAATTCACAGACTTTAGCAGCTTAAACTATAGGAGAATTTTCTTTTCTTCTGATGAAAAATTACAGAACATATGTGTTTATATGTTCTCAATTACATGATGATTTTTGTTTTAACCAGTTCTCTTCTTACTTGGGAAGATGGGATATGTTCTTCATGAAAAGAGATGTATTCTACATGGAAACCATGTACAAAGTTTTCAGATGATTTAAAAGCACATTTCAAGATAGATCAGAGTTATCTTGATTTATACATTTGGTCTTCTGCCTGACTACGTACAAAATGTAAAGTGAAATAAAATTAAGATGTCTGGTTTATTATGTCGTCTACTCATAAAATACATCTAAGTGTTCACAAGGGAAAATTTTCTTGGGAGAAAGATTAAAATGAAGTACCACCTTACTGTCTCTGTTGTTACTTTTTTGTTTTAAAATTTTTAGGTGTTTTTTGTTTGGGTTTTTTTTTTGTTTTGTTTTGGTTTTGGTTTTGGTTTTTTTTTCCTTCTAACAGTGCCTGGGATGTGTATTTGAGCTAACCATTAAATGTTTCATTTTTGATGTCTGTAGTACCTTTACCTGCATGCTAATGTATGTAGATGAACAGGCCAGTACTTGACCTATATAATACAAGTGCCTTAATTTACTTCTCTGTACATTCCAGGGTGTGGGCATTTAAATAAAAAAGGAAAAGAAAAGATGAGCTGGTGCCTGGTACAGTAATTCTGGCTGGAGACTGATACTTGTGATAGGAGGGCAGTTATCAAAATTGGCACCATCTGATGCTGGTTTTTTTCCATTCCTGCTGTAAAGGCAGCTCATGGAGACTCATCTGCAGCCAGGCAGAGGCCAACAGCCTGGTTGGGCATTCCTTAATCCTCTGTTCCATCTTGATGGCAGGATGCATGTGTTGGGCTTGTCCTGTCAGCAGGGTGCACCTTGCAGCTGTGCTTCCCGATGATTTGGGGAAGAGGCAGCCCCTGGAAAGCACAGAGCCTCTCTGCTGTGCCCCAGGTTCAGGCTTCCTGCAGGCACCTGTGGGACACGGCCTGGCCTGCTTCTCCCCTGGATTAGGGCATGGCTGGCCTTGGGGTTGGACCGTAGGATCTATGTGGCCATCCCTGCTGAATCCTTTGGTGTCCCATCTGTGGTTACGTGACAGACCCTTAAAAGGAGAACCACAGATGATTCATTGGATGCTGTGCCGGGGATTCAGCTGTGCAGAGCACTCGCAGGTCATAGTTGAGATTTTGCTTCTTAAATAGAGAGAAATAACAAATCCTTCACATTAAACAGTATGGGAATACACAAAAGAACATTTCCAGGAAAGCATGCATGCCTGAGGTGGGGAAAAGGAGTTGATCCGGTTTCTGATTTGCGCCATTAAGTGTGGCATCTGCAACGTTCCTCAAGAGTTGAGAAACTTCCGTGGATGTCTGCAGGTAATCTTGAGTCATCTTGGAGACAGAACACTGAATCCTCCTCTCTATCCCTTGGTATTCTTTCTGTAAAATGATGGTGTCCACATGTGTCCACACACAAATAATATTCTTTGTTTAAAAGTCCTAAATCTTTCTGTGGGGACCTGACCTGATCTTCTAGATGAGCTTTCCCTTTCTGCAGCTGGTTTGGACTGAATCTGGGGCAACAGTTCCAGTACATGGTCTGCATCCAAAGGAGAAACGTTGCTCCTCTGAGGACTGTTAGCTATGGTAGGAATGCAGTCCTTAGTGGGAGGGCTGGGCTCAAACTTTTGCCCTGCCCTGTGCTTTGAGTGGTTGTCCATGAATTCTGAGCTACAGCATTGCTCCCCCACCTCTTCTGAAGAGTGCTGAACAGACTGGTGACAAAGCAGACTGAGGTGGGCACTCAGTGAAATATATTTCCCAGGTCCCTCTCTCAGGTTTTCTCCTAAAATTCCTGAAATGCTCTTCCTTTTATCTTGATGTTAATCCTCGGAGTTGGATTGTCTGGAAATAGTTATTTTCTTGTAGAAGTTCTTGCTGGTGGTATAAGATAGCTTGGCAGCATCTATGAGAAAATGGTTATATGGGGAAGAGGTTATTTTGAGATTTTGTCTTAACTGGAAAAGTACCAAAAGCTGGGAAGTGCAAAATACATGTGGGTTTTTTTTCCCCCTGAAATTTCACATCACTTTTCAAAATAAATTCTTCTGCCTTTAAGTGGGTGAGTCCTTGCTCAAAAGTAGTGATTCCCAAATGTTCATATTTGAGCCAAGAATAAAATCTCTTTTTATGCAATCTCTTCAGAGCCTGCCTTTGAGAAAGAAAGAATGAATTTAGTCTTCTTTTAGAGACTTTATTCTCTTTATAGAACATAATGAGTTTGCTTTTCAAAAGAAAAACTGAGAATTGCAGTGAAGGGGCTCTGTTGTATCTTGGCTTGATTTTATGCAGGATAAAGCTGTTTAGTATTTAATACAGTAAACTGTTTAAAAGGATAAGTTATATAATTACCATGAACTTTTAAATAACGATTAGTATTAGTACTTGATTGTCAGTCAAGGCTGTGGCTTTGTAAGTAGGAAAATGATTGCAGATATAGTCAGAGCTTAAGATTTTTTCCCTTTCTTGTTGTTTATCCTTATTTGCATATCTTAATTATGTAAACATTTTCAGTTTGGAAGCTGAAATGCTATTTTATTTCTGAGTATCTTTTAGTATCAGCTCAGTGAGTTCCAGTTTTTAGGAGCTTGTTAACTTGCCTCTGACAGTTTCTTCATAGTCAGATATGGCAGCTATGTCTGATGGTTTTAAAATAATAATGAATGCCATAAAATTCTTTGTTTACTTAGTGATGTGATCCTGTAGCTTGATTTCAAATGAACAAACATCCATATGGTGTATAGGAATAAGTAAGTTGTCCCTTGCTATGTGGTACCTGTTGCTGGGCTGCAGCTGACTCTTCAGGCGATAAAAGAACCTGGTGGTAGAGCATGAGGTGGTATGAAACCACTCCTGATGGCAATCAGCTTGTCATGTATGCTTGAGGGAAAGGGTCAGAAAGTAGCCTGCAAGCATTTCCACTTCAGAGTGTTGAATTGTGGTTTTATGACTGTCAGTATTTGGCTGATTATGGGGTAGGAGTTGAACCCAGTTTATGGGTACAGTTCACCAAATTCAATTCTAATCCACTTCAAGAGAAACAGCACCAAATGTAAGCAAAATGTCTCTTGCTCTGTTAGTATTTAAACTTCTGTAACAAAATGACTTAGGACTGAAAGCAGTAGCTTTGGTCTCAGAGGCAAACAGATGCTTCTCACAGCTGCTGCACTGGGAAGTATATTGGTCTCTGGCTCTCTTTTTATTGTACTCTAGGCTAAACTTGTAATCACAGGATTTAGGAACCCCTCCCTTAAGTGATTGGGTCACTTTTTAGTAGTGACCCAGTCTTTCCATGACACAAAATGGACCTGTAGACTTGAGAATGTTCATTTAGCTTCCAGGTGCACTAGAAGAGCTCCCAGATAGAGACAGCTGGAATTCCTGAGGTTCCAAGCCCAGCCAAAAGTTTCCTCCTGCAGCACCTAATGTTGTGGTACAAAAGTATCAGAAAAGGTTGTGTGAAACAAAAGGAAATGATGTTTAAAGATTAGCCTTGTTCTTTTATAGTCATTTTGCAGCACCAGATAAATGATAATATTCAATTGTTAGGGGAATTCCATTGCATTTGAAGGATTCTTCTGCTCCTCCTGGTTTGTGGAGACCTTTATCAAGTGGGTAGCCTTCACCAGTTAACACAGGAATTTACATAAAGGTGATGCAAAGTTCACAGCATAGTGGTGTGGTATGGCTGTCAACTTGAACTGTTTAATAAGTTCACAGCAAGAGGGTTTTTGTTTTAGGGGGTTTTTTTTGGTCTTTTCTTGAGCTTTTTCCTACTGTCGAGTTGATCCCCAGGAATGATGGGTTGTGCATGCATAACATCCAGGTTATCATTCTGGCAAAATCACTGACAAGCTGATGTGCGTGGTTATTGTTTGTTTTTTGGAGAAGGCAGATACTCCACTTCCTAAGCCAAAGAGAAACTTCTCTCAGACACAACCTGATCTCTTTGTAAGTACTTTTAAATCCTGCCTGTGTATTGCAGGTGCATGCCCAGACCACATGCTGCCTGGTGACCGCTACTTCTGTGAACAGAAGGATTAGAATGAAGTTTCAGCCTTAATCCTGGGTTTCCTGCACTGATTCACTTTACAGTCTTCTTCCTGTTTAGTTGCCTGTGTGTTAAAAAGCATGTTTTTATTTATACTTGCTGTCAAAAAAAAAAAAAAAAAGAAAGAAAAGGCACTCACTGTGGTATTTTGTTTTTTATTGTTCATGAACTATATAAAGATTTATGCGCTTTTTTCCCCCTCAGACACTTCACAGGATAGTAATTAGCCATGTGCTATGCAAATCCATGCAGAAAACAAATTGATTATGTGTTAATTAAAACTAAATGATGGCAATTTTATATTTAGGCTATTTTAAAGTGCCTAAATCATTTTGGATTTGAAATCTTAAGTGTTTTTCAATGCACGCCTTAGTCCCCCTTTGTTACTTTCAAATTCTATAGTAAATATATATGGTTTGTTATGTACAGAATTATATGCTATATTTTAAAAAATAACAAAACAACCAGTATTTGTCTTGTTCGGGGCTTGAACTGACCTGCACAATTTTGTGAAAAGTGAAAAATAATAGTTCACTTTTTTAGTGGTATTGCTTTTTGTACTTTTATGATCTTTACAGTTTTAAATGTGGTGTGCAGAAATTGAACTGCATCTAAGATTTAATATTGGCCAGGACAAGATCTTGCAACTAAATTTGTTCAGCAATATGTTTAATTGAAAAGAAATTGGTAAAAGATCGTTTTCTCTTTATGCAGTTTTTTGTTTATCCTTGAAAATTTTGCATTTAGGGAGCTACTTAAAGCATCTGTCTTTATAAGTTAAATCAATAGGAAGCATACAAGATGGTTTAAGCAACAGAAAAATTAGTTTCTTAGTGTTCTAACAGATTTAAAAGAAATATTTTTGAATTGTGTAGTAATGGAATCGGATGGCTTTTTGATTAAGGAAAACATACTAGAAGCATATGTTTGTGGTGGGTTAATTTTTTTTTTTTCAGGTTTTCATGTCTTAATTTCAGTTTCTTTACCAGTCTATTGCAAAACTGGGCTTGGTGCCCTCATGAGTCTTCTGAGAATTATATGAAAATCTAAAGTCAAAATTTCAGGGGTTTCAAAACCACTAAGTCAATAAGAGGTTTGACATGGAGTTGGAGTTAATTTATATTTGGGTGCTACAAAAGTACAAATCCATGGCTAAGGTGTACAGGAAAATGTATGGAAGTAAATTAAGTTACAGGGGGCCGCTGGGGAAAATTTCAGATGTTGACAATTTCACTGTTATGTTTCTGTGAAATGATTGCCAGTGTTCCATCATTCTCACTACTCAGAAAGGTGCTTAAGTGAAAATTAAGCCTGTTGGGAGGAAGTGCTGATTAGCTCTTGTGTCCCATATGATGGAATCAGGAGCTTGCCCCCCTGCATGGGGAATTCTTCCATCTCTGATCCATAAATTTGTAATCTCCTACTGTTATTATTCAGAGGCCTAAAAATATATTGGATTCTGCTTCAGAAAGAAGATTGAATGCATGTTATTGTAGGAACAGTGTTTTAGGTAGTTTAGGCAAGAAAGCAGCTGTTGTGTAAAAATGTCTACATGAGTATAGAGTCTTCCTTTGAGACAGATAAATTTGTTTTCAATACAATTGAGTGCTGTTGGTTTGGGTTTTTTTCAGTTCTTAATAGAAGCTCAGCAGTAAGCCTTGAACACAGAACAAATTCTTTATCCTGTGTGATTTGTGTGCATTTGTCTTTTAAATCTGTTTAACAAAGTAGTGCAACAAATTTGGGATTAGCAACATGCTAGTTAGCTTTGCTGAAGGAAGCTGGGACAGAAAAATGGGGAAAATCATGTTTTTTGCATTAGGTATGATGAGCTGACACAAAGATTAGCTGTATCGTGCATTTCTTTTCAAATGGTTCCTGACCTCATGGGTGCAAGGAAGTTGTGATTCAGCTGTAGCAGGATAAATTTGGCAAAGAAAATAAGCATGGGTTTTGTGCTGATTTGTATACTGGCAGAAAGATATTCTCAGCTCATAGACTTTCCTTTTACCTCTCACAAATTTAAGAATAAGGTTGATTTAGTGCCAAATGTCTTTTGTAACACATGCCCTTCTATTGTATTTTAGTGCTCTTTACTTTTTGTAATGCCTTTATTTTTTCTGTGAATCTGCTCTGACACGTATGATATGGAGAGCTGTAAATGCAAATAAATCAGGTACTGCTCGCAGAAGTTTCTGATACATTATGAAATACACAATTTAAATTTCAGTAACATGAAATCAGGACTGTAAAATCCTACTTTTAATCTAGGCTTATTTGGTTAGGCTATGTTAAATCCACTCCTAAAAATACACAAGCTTTTTTATATTATTATTATTATTTTCATTCAAGATCAAATCTCTTTGAACTATGTAGACATGCACCTGTGCTCATTTTAATCCCTGTGTAGTTTTCATCAATTATCACAGCAGGCAAGAAGAAAATCAAATTGTAAAATGCTTTTGAAAAGTAAATACGTGCAACTTGGGGTTCAGGTTTCTATTTTAATCAAATATCATCTGTATTCATGTTCTTAGACCAAGCTGGGTGAGGGAGGAGCACAAAAAGCCTTTTTCTGTTTTCATTGTGAAATATCTGTTTTGAAGTGCTCTGCCGTATGATGAGCGTAATATGTTTGTGTTTGTAGAGGATGGCTGTGTTGTGTGTGTATATGCTTTTTTTTTAAGCTGGAGAAAATCTAGGTCAAGAGATTTCATTCTTATTAATAACTTAAAGCTTTATTCCTCAAAAATTATCCTCCATGGCTAGAAAGCTTCCTCACTGGGGAAGTGCTGTTGCTCTCAAACATGGATAGAAGCATTTTCCTTTCCATCAGGGTGTTAAGATGTTCACCTTAGAATCATAGAGTAATTTAGTTTTGAAAAGACCTCCACGGTCATTGAGTCCAACCATTAACCTAACAC
The DNA here is from genome assembly GCA_013397195.1 of Hylia prasina. Taxonomy (NCBI): domain Eukaryota; kingdom Metazoa; phylum Chordata; class Aves; order Passeriformes; family Sylviidae; genus Hylia; species Hylia prasina. The sequence continues at coordinate 94,751 of VYXD01004539.1, forward strand.
GTGTCAGCTGAATCCACTGCTACACCATGTCCCTGAGCACCACATCTGCACAGGTGACTCCATCATTTCCTTGGGCAGACTGCTCCAATGCTTGTCAGCTCTTTTGGTGAAGAAATTTTTTCTGTTATCTAATCTGGGCCTTCCTTCACACAGCTTGAGGCCATTTCCTCTTGTCCTGTCACTTGTTACTTAGTGGAAGAGACTGACCCCCACCTGGCTACAACTTCTTCTCAGTGGTTGCAGACAGCAGTAAGGTTCCCCCGTGAGCATTCTTTTCTCCAGACTAAACAACCCCAGCTCCCTCAGCAGTTCCTCCATTAAGACTTGGGCTCCAGACCCTTCACCAGCTTTGTTGCCCTCTGGATGTGCTCCAGCACCCCAATATCTTTCTTCCCCTGTGTAATTTTGAACACCATCATAGAACCTCACAGGAGCCTGTTCTTTGTGTGTTTATCAGTGTGGGACCAGGCTTGGGGCTGGGCACTCATGGCATTTCCCATTCCCTGCTGTCCAGCTCCATGCCATGTCCCCACCCTCCTGACCCACGTGTGACCACACTCTACCCAAAAGAGCTCTTATGGTATTGATATAACAAAATGGGCCACAGGACTGAATTTTTTGTTTTCCTGAACATATACATATCCATCAGCAAAATGAATATGGAAGCTTGCCAATTCTTGTTGTAGTTCATTGGGAGATGCTAAAACATGGCCTCTCTCACTTGGCCTTGTCTGGCTTTCCTGTTCCTCTTCCTCAGCAGCTACTGGCCTGTGTGTTTAGCTGCACAGCAGCAGTGACTTGGCCTGGTGTTATGTTTCTAAACTGGGAAGAGTGCTGTTAAACTGAAAGTATAGAGAAATTCTTGGCTCTTACAGATAATCTACTGTAATAGAAGTTTAAACAAACTTGAGGAAAATAGTTGTATGAAGCCTTTAATTTTATCTTAATCTTTTGTGTTACCCTAGACCTGAAAGCAAAGGTAGTTAAATTAGGATAATTAATCATGGAATAACTTGCACAGGGGAATGTAATGAATTTTCCATCAATCTGCAAATTATGTAAATCAAGATAAGAGTCTTCTCATAAACATTCTGTTTGTAAGCTATGGAAAAAAAATTAGGTTAATTTAGATGCCCTCTGTTTTAGCATTTTGAAGTTGTTTCTGGTGTAGTTGCTTCAAATATTAGCATTTAGAATTTTCATCTGTATTTTGATATCTGGAACTGTACAAAAGAAGGCAGACTTGAGGGAGAAAAGGTAATTTTTAGTTAAAATGTTTATGTTGAGGATTCCTGTATTGACTTTCCTTTCTTCCTGTTCCGTCCCAAGATCTTGTGGAAGTAGGAGAGATTGGGCAGGAGACTGTTTATGTGCTGCTACAGGACCAACAAAACTGGATTTTTGCTACAAAAGTCATGAAATGTATTTACTGTTTTCAGGGGAAGTCTTCTAAAATGAGGAGTTGCAGGCCCTAACTTCCCAAAGGGAGATGTGCTAAAGCCTTAGACGTTGTAGTCAGCCCATGTGATTATTATAATTGCATCTTCTTTGTGAATAACGTCTACAGATGTGAAGCAGACTTTGAAGCAAGTCGTTTGACACCCACACAGAACCAAATTATAACATCCTGATTAAATTGCTATGCAGTGTAAATGCTAAAGTATTGTCAATACAAAGAAAGTTCCCAACAACTCTTAAGGGGCTGAGATTCACTTGAAATCTGCTGGATTAAAAAGTTCACTTGCGTTACGTTACTTATTTGCATTTAAAATGAGCAAAGATTATCAAGATGAAAGAGTAAAAACATAAAGCACAGGAAAGAATAAAGTCAAATGTATTTTAGGAATACCTGTCAAATTCTGTTCACATCCCACATATTTTATTTTAATTTTTTTTAGTTAGTGGTCAAATGGTGACTTTTGGTGCATAATTTTTCATGAAAGTATAATAAAATGATTCTTCCCTGGTTTGTGTCAAGCAGATTGAAACATATTCTGCTTGAATTGCATCATATGAAACACTTTCTCAGCAGGGTCTGAAAAGGCATCCTTCTGAAAATTTATCTCCTCTCTATGATCACAGAGCAGTGGTAGATGCCACATCTCTGGAAGCATTCAAGGTCAGGCTGAATGGAGCTCTGAGCAATCTGGTCTAGTTGAAAATGTCTTTGCTCATTGCAGAGAGCTGGAACTAGATGGCCTTTGAAGGTCCCTTCCGGTGCAAACTCTTCTGATTCTGTGCTAATAAGTGGACATTTAAATGCGTTGTTGGTACACTGTGCAGATGTAGGAGTAGAAATCATAGTACTGCAATAAAAATTAAGATGGATGCCTCTTTAGATGTTGTGCTTATTTTTGAGAACATTTTGTCCCTTCTGTCTAGTGCTTTTGATAATTCTGATTAATTTTGTGTGTTGCACAAGCATCTCCTTAGATGCCTCATACTGACTTTCAGAATGTTCAAATTCAGTGTTTGGGATTTAGTACTTGTTTAGGTACCTATCTTCGTAAACAATTTGCACAGATTTTTCTGTAGGATCATCATATTGTCAACTTTTGCAAGGAAGAATGGCATGTTAACATTTTATTAGCCTGGTGGAATCATCAAAATGTGCACGTTTAGGGATATGTGTGTGCCTCCAGTGAAAAAGACCTGTTTTGATGTAGAAAAATGTTTGTGTTTTTTGGAGATTTTTTTTGTTACCCTAATGACCAGCACAATTTTCCTAGCTGTGGGTTCTTTTGAGATTCCAGAGGTTAACCAGTGTGTTAGTGGTCCACCTCATTATTTAAAAAGAATTGCTAGGTGGTTTCAGGATGAGTGACAGGATAGGACAATCTCTCAGTTGCCCTCTGGCTTCAGAGTAGAACAGAGTCCTTGCTTTATGTACTGATGATGTGTGACTGACTAGCTGCAAGCTCACATGCATCTTTCCTTTTATGACTGGTGCTTTGAAATGGCTATCTACTTTGTAAATTCTGTTTCCATTTTGTAAAGTTTGGGTTTTTTTAAAATACTCTCTGCTCTTTCCTTCTTCGCTGGACTCGGTGCTGTTAAATGAGGGTAAGAGTTGTCAAAGGAAGACTATGCACGCGACTGTCCTTGGCTTTTTGTCCTGCATCTGGTGACATGATGTGACTGCTTGATATTTTTATTTATAAAGTATAGGTGTCAAAGTTCTATGTTATCTTATGCTATGCTGAGCTGTATTTATGTCAGAACAGTGTTGGGATTGTAGTCTCAGGTTTTACTCCTGTTGTGACATTTGACAGTCAAGTGCCCCAAATCAAGGTCAAACCCATGGAGGTGCTCTGCAACTGTTGCCCCTTTCATGCTTTTCCATAGTGACCTGATACAAGGTTGATAAATGTTTCTAAAAGAAGCAATAAGCGGTGGAGTCCTCAGAAAGGAAGTGTAAAGGCTTCTGATTCAAACTGGTGATTTATTCTGCTCTTAGCAGTAGTGGTTGGTTTGGCCGCTTGCCCCTTGCTTGTTTACCAACTTCCTGCTACTTGGAGATGAACAGGGTCCTGGATTTTCTTTCTCTGGGGTATGGAAGTGCTGTAACATTGCACTGAAATTCTGGTTAGTAATTTGCATAAATAAGAAACAGTTTTTTTATAACTAGCTTTAAACAAAGAAAAGTAATCAATTGTGGCATCTAATGTATTTTTTCCTTCTGTACAGAATTGCCTCAAATGGCTTGTCTCTGTGCTGGAGTGGCATTGGTAACTGTACTGCTGTTTGCTTCTCTGTTTCTCAAATTTGTGGTGTGCAGCACAAAAATGTTATTATTAAATGCCTCACATAAGGTAGACTTTTGCAGAGCTGGCATGTTATGCTTATTTCCTGCTTTCATGACCATCTGCTGAGTAATCCTACGTGCTGAGCCCATGGCCTGGAGATGGGCTCTACTGCTTTTCATCCAGGGAGGAAGGCTTTTGTTAAGACATCCCTTTTCCATAGTGTGCTGGACACTCTTTCCACAGCCTCATTAAAGCTAAATCATTGATATCCTATACCCAGCACTCTTTTTCCCTTCAAGTATGATACTGTTTTAGAGTTCCTATCAATGATGATAGTGTAGTATTGGAACAGGTCACAAAGGGAAGCAATAAACCCCTTGTGCTTTGTTGTAGTCGAGTATTAGGTATAGTTAATAAACAACAGTAATGGTTTAATGTAGTTTCTGGGAGAAGTTTTTAATGTATCTTCTCTGATGTGTCTTGACTTGAGCCTTCCTGAATCCCCAGCTTGGTCAGTAGTGTGGGCCCTGGGGTATTCCCCAGTTATATATTCTGTCCTGGAAAGCTCCCCTGCTTTACGACCTGGATGTGAGACCCCAAGCTTGGCTGGGGACAGGGATTAGGTCTGACTGCTAAAGCAGGCAGCACATCTGTGACGGGCTGACATCTGCACGCCCTTGTACTTGCCTTTCTTTCAGTGTTGATATGTTTTCATAAATACTTCCGTACTCACTGTCTTGTCCTTTGGCAAGTAAGTTTTAGAAATAATGTCTGATTTATATCCTCTTTGCATATTTGACCCTATGGCCTGACCCCAAGTCAAAGCTTTGTATATCTTCTTATTCCCAGCAAAGTAGACTGTAGGGTTTTGTTTTGAAGCCCAGCTGTAGATTTAGTATTTCCTATCATGGGTAATGTGTCTGTTTCATGTCTCTTATTACTAACATTTCATTTGTGGATTGATTTAAAGTCAAAACTGAGGTCACCTGTTTGTATCTTTTCTTCCTCCAGCTGTAAAATATCCAAAGAGAAACAATTACAGTTGAATAATCAGGAACCAAGTTATTCTTCCTGGTTAAACTGAGTTGTGAAGAGAGAGCTGACAGTCTGAGTATGAAGCAGGGTAAGCAAGTAGATGTCCTCAAGCAGAGATAGAATAGAGATTAAAGTGAATTCTTGCTACTTTGGGGTTTTAATGACTTGCTGGTGAAAAGTCTTTACTTGGAAACTTGAATGTAGAAATGTGGGCTGGAGAGTCTTTCATGCCAGAGGAAAATTCATCTTTACAGGCTGTAATGTCCATCTTTGTTTCAGTCACGTGTAATGAATTGATAAATCAATGACTGTTTACATCAGCTGATTCCTCCTGCTAGTTGTCTCTTACTTCTTATGAAGTACCTAACTTTTTTGGGCCTAACACTTCTGAGGTGTTTTGTTTGGGGTTTTTTTGGTGGGATTTTTTTGGGGTGGCTAGGGGGTGAGCTGGTAGGGTTTCCTCTGCATTTGCAGCTATCTCATTATTAATAGTTGTGCTTGTTCTAGTTCTGAAGCTTATATTATAAATTCAGTTCTTGTTGTGTTGGTCAGTGAGCAAACAAAGGTGACCTAAAACTCCTCCAAAATGTGTGCATGGTGTTCTGTAGCCATTTGGCACTTTGTTACTTCCCAATTTCCCATAGAAGTGTTGTACTGTCTCTAGTCATTCAGGTACTTTAGAGAACCACTCTTGCAGTTCCCTGGCTTCATTCCCTGGCAAAATTGCTTGGGCAGGTTTTGCTTCAGCATCTCACTGTGAGCTGAAAACCTGAGAGCTGCCTTGATCTGATTATTTAGTGGAATTGGGTGTCATTTTTATTGCTGTGAATGTTGGTCATTGTCCCTTGGTCACACCCAAGGGAGAAGTAACACATCTCATGTGGGGTTCACTACCAGGAAGGGTTAGGATTCTCATGTTCCTTGAACAGCTTATTTTATGCAGATCTATCAAGATGACGGAAAGATTAGAGGCTACAGCAAATCTGTTTTATAATTTGTATAAAAATCCTACTTCTCCTAATGTGGCTGGATTTGCAAAAGCAAAACCAATCATGAGTCCAAATCTGAAGTCATTAAGGAACATTTGTGTAACTTTGATGTTGCAAAGACTTTTGAAAGTGTCTGTGTATTCCAGACTATCATTCTTAAGATGATAATGGCCTCACTATTAAAAGCTAGAGAGGGGTGTCACCCTTGTTAGATCTAAAGTCTGTCTCATGCATAATTTTGCTTATATTTCCATGCTTTTCTTATGCTTAGTAGATTTCCAATTCTGCCCATTAAGTGCTGCTGATTTTTATAAAGTGCGTTGTGAGAATGCAGGCAAGCAGTGTACATGTTTCCCCTTTGAGCTGCAAATAATTAATTGCTCTCGTGTATATTTGCATCAATGTCTTGTCTTCAGATTTTTTCCAAATAGCAGGCAAAGATGGTGATAGCATATGGTTGCTTCTAATGTTTGTTCCAAAGTCAAACCAATTACTTAGCTTGCATCTTATGAACAAAGTGGTTATGCTTTCATGGGGACTATGAAAAATGAATAAAGCTAAATGGCAAACTGAAAAGCAGGACAGTTCATAATTTGGCTTACTTCTGGGGTTATACCCAGGCTGTCATTCAGAAACCATTATATTTGGGAAGTAACTCTGAGACAGAGTATACCGACATCTTCCCTGGATCATCAATAAGGTGTCAGAGAGTTCATTATTTTTTTAAAATTTGAAAATTACCTATTTCAATTATGTCCTTTTTCAGAGCTTCATTGATTTTTTTTTTTTTTAACTGGTAGAGAATTCACCAAAAACTCTTACAAAAGGTCTCTTATTTTGTCTTACTTTCAGCTTTTATTCCCTATTTTATGGTTCTCTGTAATGTTTGCAGTAATAAGGCACTGTGGCATTTTCCTATTCCCTTTCACAGCAAAAGCTTAAGAAACACAATTGTTTTGAATAAATTTCCTGGACTTACTTACTGAAAATTAATCATGGTACCAGAGTCCTTCTTAAGCCTATCTTCTGGTGTCACTTTGTGCTGGTTTTGGCTGGGATAGAGTACATTTTCTTCACAGGAGCTGGTCTGGAGACATGTTTTGGATTTGTGCTGAAATCAGTGTCGATAATACAGAGATGTTTTTCTTATTCCTGAGCAGAGCTTGCACAGTGTCAAGGCCTTTTCAGCTTCTCACACCACCCCACTCTTGAATCATTACACTTGCTTTTCATCATGTGCCTCATTTTCCTCATTTTGCAGTATTTCTTTGAACTCTTAGTTGGCTGTTGTCACCAAACCCAGGGACATTCACCAGTTTACAGGCTTTCTTCTTACAAGTCCCTTGGCAAGAGGTGTATATTCACAAAGGCTGAAGGGGGTAGGAAGTGGCACATCAGCATATAAACACAGTTCATAAATTCCCAGTTGCAGTTTTGGGTTGGTACCCCTTGAATTGTGTTTGTGCTTTCAGCTGGGGAGTACTTTCCATCATCCGCTGCTTTTCTGTGGAGTTTCTTGGAGGAATGGTTTTCTGTAGGAATTGTGTTTATCCTCTTGTTAGCCACCTGTCTTAGCAGACCTAATTCTGGTTGTTTTATTTTTTTGTCATTAGTTTCTTTGGCATCTGATTGTTGTTCTTCAGGTGCACAAAGAAAGTGACAGCATGGAAACCCATCGGGTCGATCCGTGCTGCTGCTTTGTTCAAGTCCTGTAATTTCCCTGCCCTTCATTACCCTCTACAACAATTCCTTCCTCAAAAAACACACCATCTCTTTTTGCTCATCTTTGGAGCCCTGTTTTACCAGGCCGCCCACTGATGCTTAAGTACTCTAATTACTCTGTCGTGATGTCTATACATCTTTTCATTTATTTTTTAGCCTTAGAAAAACAAATACCATCCTGTAGAACCAGGTAATGGGCTTGCCAGAAGCCTGTTTTTCTGTGTTCCTTTTTCTTTTGTTCCTATTATATTTTAATAAGTGATACAAACTGTAAATGAAACCTTTGGTGTTGGAGAGTAGAAAAGAAAGTAGCTGAAAATGTCGGCAGAACACTAATATAGGTAAAATAAAGGTCTGCTTTTTGTCTCTTCTTGTAGGTAAGTTTCTCAGACGTGCATGTGTACACACCAGCAAACAAAAGTATTAGTGTGTTGGACTTGGTGATCTGCTTCTAATTGAAGCTTTGTTTCAGTATAATTAACATTTAGGAGATTAGTGCACTTTTGTGCTTCTGCAAGTGTACTGTAAGTTTCCCTGACAAGTCTGTCTGGTTTGATAGCTGTGCTGATCCAGAGTCTCCAAGTGAGATACTCACAGCTGCAAGAATGGTGGTAGTGAAACCTTGAAACTTTTAAAGATGTTGTCACCTTCCAGTTGTCCAGTAGCTGTAACTCTTGCTTGGAAAAATTAACAGTGTTTTCATCAAATTTTGCAGGGAGTAAGGCTCCTCTTAGTGTCTTTTATAGGTGTTTTACTTTGCAATGAAATTTATTAGTTTTAATCTGAATTAGGATGAATACTTTTAACAGCTGGGTATCAAGTCAGAAAACATGAATGTTATTCCATCTCAGAAGTAAAACCTTCAGTCTGAAGATACTTTTTACTAGCCAACAGAAGTAATATAGAGTAATAATTAAAGTAGCCATGTGTGAAGTATAAATGTATTAATATTAATTGTGGGAAGTGCCTGACTTGAGATTTTTCTGTATATGTTTAATTTGATTGCTCTGTCTTTTCAGGGACTTAATGCTGAATATGGGAATGGATTACACCTTAGTTTTATTGTTGATTTAAATAAGTCTGTCTCCAGGAGCAGAAACTGCCAGAGTTAGTGGATATGGACCCTTTCTAACAAAACTCCACTAATGTTTCTGAAAATTGTGTTCTCTAAATTGACTATACCTTTTAATATGCTTGATGTGAGATTTTTACCTGAAAATTATAGAGATTTGAGAGTAGTGAGTCTGTACCTTCTGCCTGTGAAAATGTAGGGTCTGCATTAAAAAGGTTGAATAGTTTTCACAATACACATTGCTAGATATTCCCTTGTTTCTAGTTATGTATAAAGCTGAGGTCTTCTCTACCCTCTCTTTCGTTAAATAACTTTATTCTCTCGCAGAGGTTTGGCAGCAGAGAGCATTCAAATCTTTTTTTTTTGACACAGAAAGTGACGCTTACTTATTTGAGTAGCTAGATTCCTCCAGCTGCCTAGTTTCAGTTTCCTGATTTACACTTCTCCTCCGTGACAACAGAGATTAAGGTAATGCCTTATCAAAGCATCAAGTTATCAAATGCTTAATCATATGCTGCTGAGCTTCCATATCAGCTTATTTCTTTATGAAGAAATCCTGTGTTTTTAAAGACTTTAGTTTGGATTGTGGAAACCTCATGGTAGACTTGAGTCAGGTTTGAAGGTTTAGATTGATGCCTTTGGGGATTATTAGAATAAGAAGGCCATTCATTCATTCATGAATCCTTCTAAATTACGTTTGGCTTCTCTTCCATGAGATGTGTGTTTTTCTAAGTATTAAAACTTTGATATTATACTTAGCAAGAGAGGAAGAACAGCAATTGAGGATGAAAAGTCCTTTCAGGAAAAAAAAGCCCCAAGCCTTGTTGATACTGGACAGCGAAGCAGGAAAATACATGTGTTATAAAAGGCTCCAGCTTGTTGGATGAAGGCTGAAACTCAGGATGTAGTCTATAAATACAAACCAGGTTCTTAAAAATATTTTTAAAGTGCAGTTCTGAGCACTTTAGAGAAGCTGACTGATAACAGTGCAGCTACTTAATATAAATATGTTTGTGCAGATGGATACATATACCTACACTGAATACCGTACTTTCATCTTTAAACATTAATATATTCAACTCAGTGATATTTATTTCCCATATGAGACTGGTAACATTACTGATATCAGATATAAATTTGGGACCATATTTTTTGCAGATTCTAAACCAGCAATTTAGTGGAGAAGCAAAAAGAAGGGGACTCTAATTTCAAGAGGCAGAAGGGAAGGAATTTGTGAAGCTGAATATTTACCTGCACAAAAAGTCACAACCCTTTTTCCCTGCAGTGTTTTGTCACAAGTTTTTGTTTTTAATCAGTAGATCTGGCAGTCTTCTGGAGATTTAGGGGATGTCTTCTATCCTGACCACTTGACAGCTGTTAAAATTTGTCACTCAACTTAGAAATAAAAGTGTTTGTGCTTGAACTTGCTCAGGCTGTTGGCCAAGCAACATGGCTGGAACAGATTTACTAGCTGCAGCTAATGACCATGTTCACCTTTTTCCCTTTGACTTGTCAAATATGGACTTACAGGGATCCTTTTGCTTACACAGTAGCTTTGGTTTTTAGACTGAAATGAGCATCATTCAAAATTGCTGCTTAAAATACAGTAATTTGGACATCAGAATAATTTGTAAGAATATAAGAGTGTGTTTCTGGCTAATAATCTGTTGTTGTTCTTTGTTGTACTAAACAAGGCAAGGTTGAAAAACATTTTTTTTCTTGCCATGTTTTTTTTTTCCTTTTACCAAATACCAGAATAATACTACTACAGCAGGCTCAAAATAGCTGAGTAGCTGTAATGCTCTGTCATTCTGAATATGCTTATGCCTTCAACTTTCTCTTGTTATTTTTCTCTAATTTTAAGTATTTATGTGCAGATACCAATCCATCTGAAAACCCCCCCTGTTGTTACTTGTTTGTGCTGTACCACTGTTTCAAAGGGAGTCTCCCAAGATGAGACTTCATCTACCCACCCAACACAAACAAGCTCTTATCTTCAGTGTACTAATGTTAAAACCCAAACTCACTCAGGGTCCCCAAAGACTGTGAGCAAAGAAGCCCAAAGTAATTGGTATCTGACGAATATTGCTGCCTGTTGGCTTGTTAACAGTATGAGACCAAAAATGGTTTTCTTGGATTTGTGCTTAAGCTGTTTCTGCATATATTTTTGAGATTTTTGTTAAAGGATTTTTTTTTGCCCTGTGGTTCATCACGTGGTCTGTAACCTGACTGCAATCCTAGTTTCTAGAGTGAATAGCTGATTAGAAAATTAAAGTAATTTGAAACCACTCAGAATTGTTTGCTTAAAGGAAGCTGCTGTGCCATCTGCTTGTGCCAGTAAGAGTGCTTGACCACATACTGTCAAATAAAACCAAACCACAGAAATCTCATGTACCCAAGTACTTTTCTGTGTGATTAGAGCTGTTCTTACCTCAGGTGGCATTTTGAGAAAAAGAACTTAAACAGGGATTTAGGTCACAGCTTGTAAACTTCTGAATTCTGTATGGTTGTTTTGCATGTAAAAAGCAGTGGTGAAATGCATTCATTTCAGGAAGGCAATCTTGTTATCCTTCCCTTCTGATGGTGGAATTTAAGGATTTTTATTTTTAATTTTTCTGAGCATAAGAGAGTGTTCTGGAGTGGACTTTTAACAAGGACTACTTTGTCAGCTGGGTGAGGGTCATGTGCAGGGAGTGGTTTGCAGGCAATGTTTCTTCACAGCACTATGTGAGGCCCCTGCGAAGAGGATGTGTCACACTTGTGCTCTTTGTCCTGAAGCAGTTTCAGTGCATGTCTCTGAGCAGTTTCAATGTGGGCAAAATAATGACATGAGAGAAATTCAGAATTGATACCTGTTAAATTTCAGAGCTTGGAGATTATGTTGTTGGGACTGGCAATACAAAGGCTAGAGACCATCTGTAGCTGACTGAATGCTTGTCCAGTATTGCTTAACTCCTCTTTGCAGCCTTTAGGTCTCCAAAAGAAGATGTAGGGTTCTGATTTTGGAAACTTATATTGTTTAAACCAAGATGCAGCCTTTAAGGACACCATTCTCTTATCCATTCTAAAACTGGCTTTGATGATGGAGCTAAATGCCTTCCCTGTTGCTGTGTCTCCAGGCATTGCTGCAGGGAGCCTCTGGGAGTTCTGGGGTGAAGAGATCTGCCTTCATCTGGAGACCTCTGCTAAAGGTGAAGACCTCTTAACAGGCCAGACAACCTTAGCAGGAGTTCAGAAGCCTTACACCAAGGTAAAGTGATTCATTCTTCAAGCAAATTGAATTGTCTGATACAATTTTCAAAATAAGGATTTTTCTTCTTGCAAAATAAACACTCAAGTGCATCTCTGAGCTTTCTCCTTCTTTTATGTGTATAGCTCCTTGCTACCTGATGCAAATGTTGTAATAGCAAATGCTGTGGGAAGGGAGAGCTAAACAACATAATAGGCATTGTAGGTTAGAGCCAGAAGTAATTCCTTAGATTATGAGTAGAAAGATATATCTACAGTTCTTTGTTGGCAAGGGAACAGGCTATTTCTGAGCTCTACAGCATGCTCTGTTTTTAGAAACATATCCCCCTTCAAGTGCCACATTCAGAGCTCACTTTGAGTGGCCACAAAACTATGGAAATACTCTGGTATCTTCAGCAATGGGAGAAGAATGAGGTTTGTTTATGATGATTTTCTGTTTATTAGCACTGTGGTAATTTCTAAGCATCCAGATCCCATTGTTACTTGTACAGGATAAATACTGATGGAAGAAAAAGGCATGTGACCTCAAAAACCTTGTTGAATTTGTCAATGTTACAGTTGCACACACTTAGGGGAGATTTGACTCTGCTGTGGTTTTGTTTGCCAGTGTTTTGAATGTAGTGATGATATATGCAGGATCTTTCCTTCATACTGACAAGATTAATTGAACTTAGTGTACGGAGTTGGCTGAAAAAAGTGAGTAGTAGTGGAAATGTTTCCTACAGTTTTATTTAGGATTGAAGGTAGGTGCTTCTAAAGTTCTGTCAACTTCTTCATTTTTAAAAACTACCTGTTGCAAGGTGTTAACTTCAATGTTGGAAAGCTTCCTAAATGAATATTTCTCGATTCACCTGAGAAGAATTGCAGTTTTTTCTAGTTAATCTTTTATTGATCTTAATTTAAACTGAAATTAGATCTCTGAACTAGACCTAAGTTCATTGTCCTTCTATCTGTGTAGTAAAATCAAAATTGGCGTTGAGTTCTGCCATTAGCACAGTCAGTGCTTCAGCTCATAACCTTCCCTCACGATCTGCTGTGCACATCTGGGGTGACTGCAGTAAGCACAGGTAGGCCCCCTCTTCCCTTTGCTGCCCCATGCCCTCTCTCTTTGCTTCACAATTCTTGGATTTCAGCTGCACCCGTGTTTCTTTTTAGCAAGGTCATCTGGAACAACTGAGAACACTGTATTCAAACCTTGACAGAGCAGAAAAGTAGCTGCTGGTGATTACAAAGTGATTTCAAACTGAAGGCAAAAGCCCCGTCCAGAAATACTTATCTCTGTAATGGTTCCCTTTGTTACATTTGCCTTAGGAGTACACAAAGCAATACAAGTTAAGATAATCATACATTACAAAGACAGCATTTCTTCTGGGAGTTATTTAAACATTTGTTTATATTTGAAGTGCAGTTTTATGCTTTGAGGGACTAAAGACTTCACAAAAGGTATCCTCATATCTCATGGGGTGCATGGATGTGTCCAGGTGGGATGGTGGTTGGGTTTCAAACACAGCAGTGTTAGTGTTGGGTTTTGGTGATGCACAGCATCCATGAGTGAAATGCAGCCTTGAACACTCTCACTGCTTCCAGCAAGGCAGTTTGTTCTGTGCCTCTCTGTCTCTTGTTTCCCTTTGTTGGAGGGGTCTGTTGCTAACTAGAAACACATGATACGAGACAGCCAAATGTTCTGGTGAAAATCAAGGACACTTCATAGCTGTGAAGATTTTATATTTGCCCTAGATTCTTTTTTTCCCCTTTTCCTCATTGATGCAGCTGTAACTGTTGTAAATTATATTAATAATTGATCAAGGAGTTCTTGTTACCTCAAATCATGTTATGCTTATTGCTTTTTAGAAGTGCTCTGCTCTTTGCTGTACTACAGCAATGCTCCTATGCTGTTCTGCGTGTGTGGTTTTTATGGCCTTAAAGTTTTCATCTGCTTCCGACCCTTTGCTCTTCCCCTCTTTCCCCTTCCCTGCAAGAACATGTTGTTTCTGCTTCAGTATATTCCATGATCTAAGTGAAAAGCAGAATCCTTTTTAATCGACAGCAACACATTTTAAAAAACCCTTCCCAGCCCTGGGAACTGTGCAGTGCACACATCTGGTTTCACATAAGCATGAATTGCTGGCTTCACAAACACAGAGCATGTAGTCCTTGCCACAGAGTTAGCTAAAGTGCTCTGTAACTTGAGACTCCATTTGAAATAAAAACAAAATTGTATAGCTTCTTTACCATGCTAATGGAAAACATTTAATTTGCTTTTTTCAAGCCAACCAAGAGTATGACGCAATGCTGCTCAGGCAGATTTACAGTGCATTTTCTTCCCTAGAAATCAATACAGCTTGGAGGGGCTGCTGTGGGAGCTGGCTAGCTGACTGCAATCCAGCTGCATTCAAATGTAAACTTCTGTACCACAAACCAAAACTGGTGATTTTGATTTATTCAGGCATCACTGTATCTCTGAGATTGTGGTGCTGGGTTTTATTCTCTGCTTTTTTACCATTAATGCTAGATTGGATTTCAAAATAACAGGTTCAGTGGGCTTATGATTTTTTTTTCATGAAATCATTCAGTGATTTTCTACCTTTCCTGAATTACAGTACTTAGGTCTGTGGTAGTGATACCAGCAAAAGCAGATCTATGTACATGACCATGTGTGACTTTCAATGGAGCCTTTTTTCCCCCTTTTTAAAATAAACAAAAGAAAGGGCAACACCAAAAAGCAGGCCCTCATTCAGTGTGAGTGTTAAGGGCTAGCATTATCTTCTTCCACTTTGTACAGAATAAGCCCTGAATATTAAATGTTTGATTTCTCTCCTGCTAGAAGAGGGAAAATGCAAGAGTTTTTTGTGTGAGCCCAAAAAATGTTTTTAGAGTGAAGCCAACAGTGCAGATTTTCATAGTACACCAACTGTTTTGCCTTTGTTTCCTTTCTGATTCCTCACTGCCTCCACTAATAGCTTTGACTTTATTTAAACTCTCTGCTGTAAGAGGCTGTTGGTGTTTCTCTCATTTTTTTTTTTTTCCTTAACTGGATTTCAGTCTTGCTTAAGAGCTTTACTTCTGGCAGAAGGTCTTTTCGAGAACAGCCCTTAGGGATCCCTGACACTGCTTTTCTCCCTGAATGCTGTATTTCTTTGGGAAATCTGTCACTGGTGGTCTGTGTCCTGGTCATACTTAGTTCCGCCAGAAGGGAAATCACAACTTGATTGCTAGCTTGCCAAAAGGACCATTTCATCTTCTTTTTAAGAAGAAAAGTTCTACTTCCATTTCTCATGCAACTGTGATCCAGGTTCTTTTATCCTCCAGCCATTTTTCTCTCATATACTGAACAATCTCATGTTGAACAAACAGCTTGAGAAGACAGTGTAGAGGAACTGAGGTCCTTTTGGCAGGGATAGCTCGGGATGTCATGCGTTAGCAAAGAGGAGCAGACACATTTTGGAAATACGTTTGGCCCATAGGTTTTCTGTTTGACCATTCCAAAGCTCTTATTAGCATGAAAAGTCTGTCATAGTTTTCCTTTTGCCATTTTCCCTGCACTAGCACTGGCAGTCCAGGCTGGAGTATGCCATAAAGACTTGTGAAGCTACACTTTGAATAAAGCTTACATTTACTACAGAATATTTACGTTGCATAGTTACAGTACAAGCACTGTATTCCTGTGTAAACACTGTAATGAAGTTGTTAAGAAGAAAAGAAACGCTTACAGCATTTGCACTAAAGTTCATGGAGCATGAGATAGCTGCGCTTAGGATGCTGGTACTTTGAAGGGATTAAAAAAAGCTTCTCAGAAATAAACACAAATAACATTTTTGGACTAGCAAAACAGTATGCAAGTGATGGGAAGAGCGGCACTAATTATTATATAGAGAATAATCTGATTTGAAATGCCACAGTGGAATCCACTTTATGATCTGACCTTCCTACATATGAATTGAAAAGCAGGAAAAAGTACAGGGCATGATCTAAAAATGGTAGTCTGGAAGCTTCTTTAGGTATGTTGGGTCTTATTTTTGTCTAGCCTGAAATGTAATTTTTCCTCTTGAGTCAAACCTGAATGAACTGGTTTGAGTGTTTGTGTTGTCCTCATGGTTCCAGCTCTGCCAGACATAGCTACTTTATTTTAAGAATTGTTCTTGGAATATGAGCCCTGCTGGAAACAGTATGCTGTCAGGAGGATGTAGTCTTGCTGTTAAAAAACTTAAATAAGATAAGGCTAATCCTATTGTATGCTTCTACTTTCAGAGGTAGTGTAGAAACTTGCCTTTCCTAGTTAGGGCACCATACCATTCACTACCTGCTTTATGGATTTCTTTCCCTTTTATTTTCTGAATTGCTGGCTTGGTTAGACATTAATATTCAAAATGTTTCACACAGTTGTAGATGGCATTATACTGTGCCAGCTTTCAGACTTGCAGGAAAATAAACCAGCTCTTGTTTCCTGAGTCAAAGAAGGTGAGAGAAAATAATTTTACCTATAGTCTCTTTGATTCTGCCAAATTTAGGTTTCTTTTATACAGGATGTTTAAATTGTTTTATTTATGCATCAGCAGAGATAGAGTAAGGATTAGGATACTGCATATCTGTGAGCTTTTGCTAAGATGATTTATAGGTTTCGAAACCAGAAACTCTTTGCACATAGTAAGAATTTTCGTATCATCAATTTGGATTGATGCTGCACCAAACTTCATTACCCTGCTTCAGGAAGAGGTGGTATTGAATATCAAAAAAACCCAACCAACAACAACCAAATTTAAGAATTCTCCTACAGGTGTAGGAGGATAATCTACTTTCAATATTTGTTCTTAACTTGATCTTTTGCGTTTAGAGATTAAACTGCAAAATTACTTCACAATGAGGTAATCTTTTGAATTGTCTAAATCAGCTTTAAGTTTCTAAAACTTGCAGCATAACAGATGATTTTTAGAGAATTAGGCTGTTAGAGTATACGTTCTTGAAATAAGTTGGTTTAGAAAAGGCACAATTTTCAAGCTCTCCTAAGAATTAGTAACTTTGTAAATAACTTAATCTTAGGCAGTGGTTAGATGTCTGTGCCTGAGTAATTGGCAGTTGTCTCTTATCCTTTCTTCTAAAGGACCTGAAACTTTTTAAGACCGATAGTTATCAGTGGGTTTTGACTCACTGGGAAGATTTAGATTAAGAGCAGAAACTTTTTGTCATTAAAACAGCAGTTGACTTGCTGTGTGCCCTTGGGCATGTCCTCTTGACTTCCTTGCACCAGTTTACCATTGTATCCACTGCTGTTGCCACCACCATAAAGTTCTTTGTAAGCCTGTAATCAAAATACAGTTGAAGCTGTTTATTATTCTGAGTGTACTCAACTTCATTTGCTATGCAGTTCTGCATATGGCAGTGTAAAGTGCAGTGGATTTATGCAGTTTAGTCTATAAAGAACTTACACAAAATAAAACCACCTTGTGCAACATGTATTATAGTAAAGTAGATTTGAAACAAAAACAACAACAACAAAAAAAAACAACCCCACACGGTTTTATTTTGGATTTACCAGAGTACACAAAGACTGCTAGTGGGGGATAAAGCTGTTTGGTTAAAAATGGGAATGCTATGACTATAAAAGTTGAGAGGGGAAAAAAAAATCTGTCCTAGAAGGACTACGTGGCAGTCTTAATTTGCCTGAGTCTTTAGCAGAGGTTTTCCACTTCTGTTTCTGCCAAGTAAATTAAATTTATGAAGGGAAGCTAAACTCCAAGGGTTGGACTGTTAGTATCTTTTGACAAGGCTAATGTCTTGAAGCAGAATATTGACAATAATGAGCTGACATTTAACAGTGGACCAGCTGAGAGATCCTTGTGTTCCTACGTAATGTGAAGATGGAGTGTCCTGTAAGCTTATTGTTTTATGTTTTGTACTTGCTTTTGCATGCATGCCAGGACATGCTCTGGGAAGAGGCATAAACTTTTTTCCTTTTTTCTTCCACAAATACATTTCTTTCCTGTCTAGAGCTGGAAAAGAGGAGCACAAGAGGGGTTTTGTTAAATACAGCAAAATCTAATTACAGCTTGATTTAAAGCCACATTTACACAATGGCTGAGGGGTGAGTTCACTTCCACAAAAACAAACTTGTTGGCTTCCTACTGTGCTTCAGGGAATGTGAAGATGCATGTCCTGGAGAGCAACTGCCTCCCTCTGCTGGCACCAGCTTTTCTTACGCTGTGCTACAGCTCTGCTACATGATATAAAAATGCAGCTGTACTCCTGTGCAAAAGAACAGTGATGCATGAATTCACTGGTGTGTGCTCATCTCACTGGTTACGCCGCAGGTAATACATGGGACATCGTGTGTTCCATGTGATAGGCCTGATCTCTGTTTTCTACGAGCTGTAGAAGCCTTGTTCCTCTGAAGGAAAGGTTGTTTCCCCCAATCTGTATCTTGAAGTTATGTCCCTGGTGGTTCCAAGGGAAAATGTGGGTGAACAAACTACTTTTTCTTGGCATTGTGGTTTTCACTCCGTGTGCACCTCTGGAAAGTTTTTTGCCTCCTGAAGAAGCTGAAAATGTGGTTTTCTTTCTTCAACTGGTTCAAGTGTTCTACTGTTCTTTTAACTCAATTTCTCAGATGACAAGGTTGCACATTTCCATCTTACTGAAAGTTTATAATTTGTAGTATGTTTTTCACTTCCAGGGATGCATTTTGCTCAAGAACCCCATCACGGGTGGTTTCCTAACAGCAGCTCATAGTTGAGACTGTGGTCTTTATTCTTCCCTTTCTGGCTGATGACTGCATTTTTAGCATTTTTTTATTATTGAACTTGCACTTCATGCTGCTACTACTCCTTTCATTTCTGCTACTCTAGTTCATAACAATTAAAATAGCAGAGTTTAGAGATTAAGGATATGTACTGCCACTATCTAGAAAAATGAGGCTCTGTGGAGGTAGAAGGTGGCTGGTGGTGAGACTGAAGTTGCTGTGAAGTTGCATGGCTCGTTGCTGAGCCATGTTTGGAAGCTGCTTAGTGAAGAGATTTGTGTTTAGTGAGAGGCTGGGGCATGTGGGCTGGTGTACATGGTAAGTCTTGGGCAAGGACTAGCAGGCATAAGGTAGGTGGAAAGGGAAGAGGTCACTGATATTCACAGAAAGGGAGGAAGGACAATAAAGCTTGCCCAGAAGAAATTGTTACAGACACACTGGTGGAGAGGCAAAAGTAGAGATGGAGGGCCTAGCATGGACAGCATGTGGAAAGCAGTGGAGGGAGATATGCCCTCTGAGCTGTGTCTTTGAAGGTCTGCAGAATACTTATGAAAGAGTGTGTTTTCTGCACCAGTCTGGCAGGGTATTTCTGCCAGTTAAAGAATCGCCCAAAATTGTGGGTCCCCCAAAAAGTCAGTGGTCCAACATGTGAAGAAATGTCAAGTTGCAAGAGGCAGAGAGGAGAGGGGACAAGATCTTTAAGATGCATCTTTCTTTCACCACTGGCATGATCTTCATTTTTTTGTTTGGTGTCAGCTCATTTCACGCTTGGCAGAGAATTTCAAACCCAGCTGTTACTGTGATGCTGGAGAACCTATCTGAAGTTGATGGTGGGGAAAAAAGGGGACCACAAAGCTTGCTGTGATACTGAGAGAGTATCATCAGTGGATGACAATCAGATCTCTGTGTATAGCTGTATACAGTTGCACTCCAAAAAAAATACAAGAAAGTCTTTTTACCATGAAGTTATACCCAAGGAACTGTCCCTCTTATGTCTTAGACTTCAGTTTACACAAACTTTTGTAAACAGCAAATCACCATTTCTTGCTGCTTCTTGAGATATTTCTGGGCTTTATTTGGTCCTTGCTGGAGTATTGTTAGTCAGCATTTTGCTTTTTCTCAGAGAATTAGTCATAGGAAGGTCATCAGCTGCAGAAAGAGAAATAAGTTGTCATTTTTAGCACTGTTTTGTCTGCACTGTATATGGCCTTCAAACCTTAAGGTGTCCCAAACTGCAAGGAGGATCCCCTTATGGACTTAGCCTTTTCCATCATTTAATGTTGAAATTCTGACGTAGTAGAAGGAAGATGAGCAATCATCAAGATAAAAAATCAGTCAGGTCTCACCTTACAATATTCTTCTCCAAGCCAATATGGTGAAGATGATGTTGATAGGAAGGAGAATCTTTGAGCATGTTTGAGTGTCCAGGAGTCAGAGTCAATGTTTTGTTTGGCTGCCCACAGGAGAACAGTGGCATTTACACTTCAGTGCAATGTCCAGTGAAGTACTCATTGTCACAACCTAAGTGGTCTCCACATGGGTTCTTTGTCTCCCAGGTGGCTCTGGGCAATCACTGCTGGAAACCACACAGATACCTAAAGGAGTTGTGTGGTTTTTGTGTCGTCTCATGTCAACCAGAAATTCTGCAGTTGCTTTCTCAAGAGGAGATGACTTGAAGGGCAGAGGTATATGGATTGTCTCTACCTTTTCTTCTGATTATTTTTTATTGTTAAATGCCTATTAAAAAACAACAACAACAACAAAACCAACAATCAACAGTTTGATAAGAGCCCAGCTGCTAGTCAGTGTTGATATGCAGAAGTGACTTGGTATGAGTTGCATACCATATGAGTTTGTTCTTTTGGAAGCTTTTCTTTCAGCTGTGACAATTGTAAAGTTATTCTCCTAGGAGATGCTCAGATCTTCCACCTTCACCCCTAATAACTAAACAGACTATATGGTCTTGGTCTTTCTTTGGTGGATACATATTCAGAGATAGTGACATTTTCAGCTGTATTAATTAACAGAAGTACACCATCAAAATATTAGGTATGTGGTCTTATTATTTTCCTGAAAGAGCCATAAAACCTAAAAACAACAACATTCTAGCCCTTGTAAAATTTTTATAAGGAAGATAAAACTTAAATTAATGAAGAAGGATATTCCAAAAACGTGTAGTATATGAGAGAGGTTGTTTTCTTTGTTCTAATTACACAGGATCTTCTCTCTGTTTTAAAGAAATTTAACTTTTGTGATGAATCTAATTTTTATTTAGCAAAGTTTTTTGGGGCGCTGTCAGAGTGAGAAAGTTTACAGAACTGAGGCATGGGGTGGGATAACCCTCCTGTTGCAGATATGGTTGCATAAGGGACTTGATGTACCAAATGTGATCAGTACATCAAATTAATCAATTGACTGGTGATCTCAAGCATTGAGTGCCCACTGTGGATTTTTCACAGAGCCCTGGTTAGCGCTGCCCCAGTGATATGGGGCACTGAGCTGTTCAGAAGCTCAATGAAGAGTGTGTTTTCTGCACCAAGAACTTCTGCGTCTCTCGAGGAAGCAGCTCTCTTTATCTGCAAGGTAGTGAGCTGTAAGTGAATTTCTAGTGAAGGACCTCAGTCCTGTCATTGTGTTACCACTGTCATTCCCAGTTCTGGATTTGTCTCCCAGCTTACCAGAAGCTGCATCATGGCAGCAAATGTAGCTTTTCAAGAGAGGCTTGTAGCTTTTCAAGAGAGTCTTTATCCTTCCATAAGGGCAGCTAATGTCATGGTGGTGATAATGGATGATCCAGAATTACCTGCTCTGCAATAAAATTAAATGTTTACCCTTTGGCCTGTTTCTTGGAAGGTGTGTTGAATGAAAAGAATCCCTTTTTTTGGTTGTTTTTTGTTTTGTTTCGTTTTGTTTTTCCATAGGAATTGGTACTAGGCTGTGTGATCTCTTGAAGTCTGAAGAGTACAAAGAATAGAAAATAAATTCTCTGTGAACTCTTTTGTGGCTCATTCTGTTTTTCCACCATTGTCCCTGAGTCCTCCTACAATGGCACAATGTAATGAGAAGAGCTTGTTACTCCTAACAATTAGCAAGTTTCTTATTAACAGACTTCTTAATAGACTTAAGTATAAATACATGTGCTGGATAAATGCACAATTTGGAACCTAAGTCAGCCTTCCCTGATTAATATGTGTTGACATCTTCAAAATAGTTTTCTGATCTGTAAAGTATTTTCCAGAAAGAAACATGTTTTTGCATAAATCTGTTTGGTACTGCTTAACAAAAAAAAAAGTTAAAAAACAATATCACTGTGACTCTTTTATTGCTGCTACCTGTCGCAGCCACAATTTGTAATTTATACTAGGTTAGGTGCTCTAAGCTTTCAAAGGAGTGAAGTATTTTCTCCTGTGTCATATAAACAATATTTGATCCAAGGCACTCTAGAGTGAACTGCTCAAATAAAGAAAGGCCGAGATACATGTCCTCAACCAAAAATCAGTAATTTCAATGTGATTTAAGTTGTTTTTATCTGGAACTGTTTGGCATTAAAGTGTAATCAGTCTGATTTCCAAGCTTGCTATATTCGCATCAGTTCTAAATGAAGTCTTCTGTTGCCTGTGGATTATTCCTGTAGTTTTGTCTTCTGTAGAGCTTTCTGTTTGTCATCTCTCTTCTTTCTGTGTTCTACTAACAATAACAGGTTCAAAGAAATTAATAAATCTATATAAACAATGCTTTCATGTGACTATTTCAAGTTGCATCTTAATAACTCATTTCTACAGGAATGTCTTCTGCAATGCTCATTCACTTTTTTCACTGCAATAGGCAGCCTGTAATGAAAATGTTGACTCACCTGAATGATGTCTCTGTTTCTTTATTCTCTAGAACAGATTGAAAGATAATTTTAAATTACAAGTATTAGATCACATTTCCTTGGACAATTACTTTTGATTATACCAAGTTACTGCACTCACCTATTAAAGTCACAGTCAACATTTTAAATATCAGTGTTTAGGGAAGCAGGAGAAGGTGTCCTTAATTATGATTGCTCCATATCTTGTTAGCTTAATATTTTGAGTCTTTTCAAATTAGTGGTACTCCTTGTATTAAAGAACTTTGTATAAAGAAGGAAATTGATTTATCTTGTAACAAAAAATACAGATAGTATTGGCAAGGCAGGGTGGGGCAGAAGGGATCTGTGAGATGTAACCTGGATATGCACATAGTGTAGTCTTTCATTCTTTTTTAGCTTGCACGACAGCAGCCTTTAATTTTTGAATGCTTTAATTCTAGTGCAAGTACTCAAATGACTCACCAGTTATCTAAAGCATCAGGTAACTATACCTATCTTTAGCTTTGTTCTATCTTCTTATCCTTGTTTCCATTTTCATTTTCTCAGTGGTAGGCTATAGTGACTTTAATTAACGTTTAGAAAAACAAAAACCCAAAACAATGTGGGAAGTGTTCCCAAGTTTTCTCATGAGTGCAACCTCTCTCTTGGGATGCTCAAGACATAGGGAGGATAAATTCTCGATGTCCTTTCACAGTACCTTCAAACACAACATGACTTGACCCCACGTGCTAACAAGCTGCACTTTTCAGTTGGAGGTGATACTATTTTCAAGAAGAGATGTCTTCTCTCTGCTACCTGCAGCAGTGCCTTCATTTTGGTGGTTGGTCTTTGCCAAGGCATGACGCTGGCCTTAGCTACATTCCTCCTCACCGAGGGACTGCCGTGTGCTGCAGAGCGTGGTATTCAACCACGGCAGGGGGGTCAGCCCTTCTAGCTAATTCTATCAGAGTGCTGAACTGCAGAGGTTCAGACAAGAAATCAATACTTCTTTCCCATCTGATTGCCTCGAAGACTATGTAAATTAAATCTGTCTGTAAAAAAAAGTTATGTCTACACTACAAGAAATACAGTTGGCAAGTATGAGCTGCTGGTTGTGTTGCTGCTAGGAAGGATCTTGCCTGGATAATTTTGTTTTCAAAGTAGTTATTGGTAAATTCCCCTGAGATTTGTAATAGTGAGATGCAAATAATCTATACAATAATGACAATTCTACTGTTTTCCTCACAAGCTGTGTAGATATGCCTGCAGCAGTCTTTGCAAGTTGATGAGCTGAGAGAAGATATATTGCCACCTGGGAGGCATCCTTTGTTTTCTGGAGTTCTCTGCATATTAATACCTTTTATGTGTATTTTTGTTGCCTTTTTTTTCTTTGACACATGCTTTTTTGATTTCCTTTGGGTTTGTTGTGTTTAGGCTTTTTCTGACATAGTGTACTTCTCAAGTGCAGACATGTATCTCCTTCACCACCAGC
Organism: Hylia prasina; assembly: GCA_013397195.1. Lineage (NCBI taxonomy): Eukaryota > Metazoa > Chordata > Aves > Passeriformes > Sylviidae > Hylia > Hylia prasina. The sequence continues at coordinate 118,621 of VYXD01004539.1, forward strand.
AGCTTCTACATTTTTCTGATATCCAGGCCAGCTCACTTACCCCAGTTAGTTAATTTTGTATTTTTATTTACTTGAAGAAGGTTCCTGTAAGTTCTGCCAAACATTAACTCACACTCAGCTGCAGTAAAGCTGGAGGAGTGTCATGGATTGGGAGACATGAGATGTTCTAATATATGATATAATTGGGAAGACTTTAAGGAGTGTCTAATTTTACTCCAAATTTTTTCTTCCACTAGTTTTGGGAATTGAAATAAGTATACAGAGACCCAAAAAATTATGTGAATACTGCAAAACATGACAGGTAGTTTTCAGATTTTTCCTTTGTGCACTTCTAGATCTGTGAAAGTCAATTTAAATCCTAAGTTCTGAATGAATACCGACTTCTGAAATAGTTATTTTCTCTAACATAGAGTGTAAAGTTTTAAAAAAAGAAATCATACATCTAATTTGGTTGGTTTTTGGTCTCATTTTATTGATGCTATGCAAAACTGTAGTAGAAGCTACTTTCACCTGATGTAGTGTACTAGTTTACCACAAGAGTTTATTATATCTGGAGTACCCCAAGAGAAAATGAGCCTTCTAAATTCTTCCCAACATCAGTATGTCAAAGCTGTTTCAGTTTGTTTTAAATGAAACAGATACAGAATTATATAAATGGGGAAGTTGTGTGTACCCTGAATAGCTTGAATGATGTAAGTGAGATAAATGATTAGATTTTTGCAAGTTAGCCATGCACATGCTGCAGCCTATCAGCATGAACCGATCAGCATGAAAACTCGGTACTGTGTGCGGGGTTATTCACATTGCTTCCACTCAGTCCTTCCAAATAGGAATATCCACACTAGTGAGTGGGGTATAGTAGGATTGCCATCAGCAGCCCAACTGAGTATAGAAATTATGACTTTTTCAAGTTATGCCATTTTTTGTAGTTATGCAGTTTCTGTTATAGAATACAAATAATGCGTGAAGTCCGTGTTAAATACAGGCAACTCTGAAACTTGCTTATGTTTCATTTTTCTAGCAGCCCTTTTACTGTGGTTATGCTGCTTATGTTTTGACTACAGACTACTGGAATTTGCTTTGAAAATATCTGTGTCTTTTATTTGAGGATTACTTTTGGAGCAGCTTCTTCTATAAATCCTGATTAAGGCAAACGTGAAGAAGAGACTTTTTTGGCTCATGTCGCTAAAGATTGCATTGTTGTAGAACATGCAGAGGATAAATGTTTGAGACTGACTGAAAGATCCAATTCTGACTTCATTTAGTCTTGAGTGCTCACCTTTTGACCTTTTCTTCCTCTGTTTGTGCCTACTTTCTGTAGGGACAGAAAGGGTTCCTGTTATGCTGTTAAGGTGATGTTGTATGGGATTATTGATTTCCCTTCCTACCTCCAATATGTTTAGGACTTTAAGACTCACTGCTGAGAGTCATCCACTTGATGTAGTGGGAAATCAATGATCTCAAAAATGCTCTGAGATTCACTGGGTACATTATTAGAAAAGCTGAGTTATACTTGCTGTATGTTGGTGCTCACAAACTGTATGTGAGTTTACAGGAAGACTAGGTTCAGGCCTGTAACCATTACCCTGTTTTTTCCTAATCTTATGTTGATATAAATTCTTGACAAAACAATAAATGCTCACTAATGTGATGTGTGTGGAAGCAGTGTTAAATCACTGTGTCTGTGAGATGGAGGTTGTTATGTATTTGCAATTTGCTTAATTTATAACTGAAAACTCTAATGCTTGTGCTTTTAGAAATTTGTTCTGGAAGTGCAGTGGAGTTGCATGTGGGACAAAGGTCTGAAAGGTTCCATCCAGTTTGAGCACTTCATAAGAATTGCCACCTGAAGAAATTTTGGTTATCAACACCAGTGGTATTACAAGTGGTGACTTATGTGAGGCTACTGTGCCATGCTGACCTGTGCTTCTGGGAAATTGGGCACCTTTTTTCCTCCCAGGACTAGGAAAGGAAGATGAAGAACAGGCCTGCTGGTTTGCCCAAGAAAGGTTTGAGAAGGCAGAACAGTAAGTAGTTTGTCCCCAGAATGTGGCAGAATTCCCCTAGTGCACATTTCCTGTCTTCTTCAGAGCACTTTTTAGCTCTCATGCTAGTTTTGGTGGGATCATTACTCTCCCCTTCACCTTAGTTGGAGCACTATGCAGAGAGGGAAGTGTCTGCTCAAGTGTTCAGAAAAGGATGGAAAGGAAGGGTTGGGAGCCACTTGGTTTGAGGAGTGGCCACTCATTTGTCTCCATTATGCTGAGTTTTTATAGCCCTTCTTATGTGACTTGTGTGCTCATTTTGCATTAGAGGATTGGAAAAAAGCATCAAGCAGTTCTTGGAAGAAGGGTAAGATGATCTTATCAGCTCAGCAAAATTTAACTTGCTAGGTGTACAAGCTGCCCAAGATAAAAGTATGCTCTTCAGGAACATTATATGGAATAAGAGTCCTGATGACTCTTTCATAAAAGAGCTTTTGGCTTGCTCTATTAAATAATTAAATCTCTCTTCCTGGAGAGGCTTTTCATCTGTGCCAGCAAAATGCTTCTGGCTTCTTGTAAGAAGACCGTGAGACTGGGTTCCAGTATGGCGAGTCACGGTTGCTGGTTTTATATGGACACAATTTCCAGAAATTTAATTATAATCTTTCTAAGATTAAAATCTAAATTTATTTTACTTTTGGCTAAAAGGGCTCGACATTTAATAGGTTGTCTTCAAACTCATTAGCCTTGATTTCTGTGGTAACCAAAACCATTGCATAGTTTTCTTCTGGGATTCATTGTGCTAAATATCTTCAATTCTGGTGTAAAGTAATAAGATCGTGCAGTTGCTCTGAAACCCTGAATTATGGGTGTGGACTGGAGACTTGAAGTCTCAAAGGTTTGCAATCTCTGAGCTCCCAGAGAGCTGCCTGGCAGTGCCTGTATGCATTAGTGTCTGCAAAGAACCAGTTCATGTTCCAACAGTTGCACCTTGACTTGATTCCTAATTGCATCTTGCAGCTCAACATAAACGCCTTTTCGCATAGAGAGATGTAAGAGATTGAAAAACTTCGTGAAAATTCTTTGAAGAATAAAAAAACAATGGGGTTTCGAGAGCCTGACGGGTCTTCATTGTCATCACAGAAGATCAAAGAAAACCTTGGAGCTGCTCTTTCTACTCAGAATTGGAAATAACATTCTTAATTACAGAGGTGAGCAGGTCTGACAGAGCTTTTTCTTCAAAGGGAGGAATGCTGTATTTCATCTTTCAGCCTTTGCACTCTTTGCAGCATAGCATTTTTGAAAAATTACACCTGTCTTCTAATGGAAGACTTGTATTTAAAGTTTTCCCAGGCCAGTCTTATCTTAGCTGGATATACTCAGCATCAGGTTGTGTCACCCATTTCAGCAAGGTGATCATAGTGAACGTGCTGCTAAATAGAGCAGAAGAAAATGCCAGCAGGGGTGATGAAGATTAATAATGTGGAGGTGCTGGAAGTTTACATACTATATTGCAAGCTCTTTTCTCCTGCTCTTCCACTAGGGAAATCAGTACTTGTCTACCAGCTTTCTGGCTTAAGTGATGCTCTCAGGGTCCCTATTTTCCACCAGCAACTACAAAAAATGTGTCTCCACTTATGAAACCCCTGTGTGGCTTGTTCCAGTGTAGTTTTAACCTCCCGTGTCCTTGTTTTTAAACAGTTAACTTTTGCAACCATTATACCTTGTGTTAGGACTTCAACATCTTACATCAGTCATGGGGGGTTTTTTGTTTGGTCGGGTTTTTTTTTGTTCTGGGTTGGGTTTTTTGTTTATTTTTGTTTTTTTAGCTTTTNGGTTGGGGTTTTTGTTTATTTTTGGTTTTTTAGCTTTTTTTTTATTGTGCTCCTTTTTTTAAAAAAAACCTGTTTGTTCTGGTCTGTAAATGTGTCTTTCTTAACAGTTTGGAAGCAGAGGCTGTTTTTTCTATAATGTGTTTTTTCAATCTTTGACTCACTAGGGTCATGATCATTGGTTCTGTGTGAGTCAGTCATGCATTATATGGGATCTGTGTTCTGGATGAACTGTTTAAAGCTATTTCTGTACTTATTGTAAACAGTGTGGTCCCTTTCTGTGGTTCACCAACTTTTGTGGCCACCTAGCTGGTCAGCCAGAGGCTGTGAAATGGTGACTACAAGACACACATGTTTTGGTTTTGAGAAGGCCTTGGTTGGGCTGACAGGTATTACACCTTTTGAAGTGAACAGTTCATACTGCATCTCTGCTGGTAACTGTGAGGAAAGGAAGTGGAGGGAAAAATAAGTAAGGTGGAAATACAAGAGGACACAAAGCATATTTGTGTAGTTTGAGGTGACTGCTGATATATGGTATAAGGAAAAATAGGTGGAACTTGAGGAGGAATGGAAGGTTGACATTGGTGTGGAGATGTGTTGAGTGGTATGTGGAGGGAAGCATGTTCAGGATCATGCAAAGTCTTTTACATGACTTTTTTGGGGGGATTTGTGTGTTCTTAAGAATAGAATCATACTGCGTTATTCCATATTTGGTTTTGTGTCCAAAGTGCAAGTGCTCAGCATAGTAAACCTCTTGCAGACTTCACTTGAGATCCTTTTATGCCACATCCATCACCAGCAGGATGAAGCACATCTTACTGACAGGTGAACTGCTCCTCTCCTGGCTCTCCAAGGTGGCAGTGATGGACTGGTGTCATCATTTCAGTCAGTTAGGTCTGCAGTGAAGATGCTGCTAGTGTGCAGGTCTGTGAAGGCAAGAGATGGTAATGTACCTTGGAATGTGGGTGTGGAGGATTTTTTTGTTTGTTTTTTTTTGTGATTCTGAGATAAAAGTGAGTAAGAATTCTATAAAACATAGTCTGTAGGGATCAATCTTAGTGTCATCCTGCAGCGAGTCTCTGGCATTAATACAGAGACATCTCTGCCTGTTATTAAGCTTGCAGAGGAGTTCTGTCTGGGGCTTTTATGTGTATAATGAGCACATTTGGAAAAAAAAAAGCTTGAAGTTACAGGGTATCTGTCCAACTCAAAACATGATTGAGAGAATTGACAAATGCATACGTGTGGACAGATAACTGCTTGCTTACCAATCAAAATTGGGACAATCCAAGAAATGTCCCTGTGCTACACAAAATGAAAATAAGTTTGTTCATGCTGAGTGCCAGCCTCAGGGCATTTGTGACTTCCAGAGAACGGTTTATACAGCAAACCACTAGGCCCATGTTTTATTTTCCTCCATAAATGATGATGTGCCGAGTGATGAGTTTGCCACCAACTGGCAGACTTCCCATATACTTGCTAGGAAAGGAAAGAGCTCAGCAAATAGCCATTGTGAAATCAAAGGTAGTTTTCAAAAGAAAAATAAAATAATGCTAGATAAATTTATTTGGCAAGGAAAACTGGAATGAAGAAAAATTAGTGGAAGAGAAAATGGTCCCCTTATCTTTTAAATTGTGTGAATGTCAGAAGTACCATCCAAAAATCTTAAGATTTTGTTGTTATGTAAATGTAACCATGGGATGGTTTAACTTACTTCTAAAAGTCTAATGAATGCATCAAGCCAAGTAAAATATTCATTAGTGTAATTGGTTCAGTTCAACCTCTCAAGGCTACAGCTTGGAAATATACACACTATTGCCTTTAGAAATGCAGCATGTTGATTCACCAGCCATTTTGCTCAACTCATTTTCATTCCATATGCTTACTATACTTTGCAAAATCTAATTAAGTAACTGAGGTAGAAGTTTGCCAGCAATATTTGGTACATTTTTAAGACAAAGGTTAAGTGGTATCCAGAGTAAAACCTGTTCAGTTGCAAGAGACATCAGAAATTTTGAAGATATTCTTGTATTAATTGGATATGGAAGTACTTACACACGTGATAATAATATAGTAAAAAGTTATTTGTTCCCAAAATAGTAATCTGTTTGTTAATTCACTTAGATATGCCTAAATGAACTGTAAAATTCATTAATGTGCTAGCTAGACAGTTTTCACTGTAGGAAGCTGGCTTTAGTGTCATATGATGAATTCATCATACCCTCATAGGTTTTCCTCTCTCCTCCCCTCTGTGATGGGCATCTGCCTCAGACCATATGGTTTTGGAAAATTTTAATTGAAATTCTTCTGTCAAAGAGCTGAGCTAGAGAAAGCCTAACTTGCTTATAATTGCTAAAAATGTTGTAGAGACCTTCTGTTTCCATGCGGAGGAGCAGGAACTTGAAGCTCAGCACAGGCGGGTAACTTGTGCCAGGGACAGGCTTTTGCTTTCGATGAAAGTCTGCCGAATATTGGCCAACTTGTGTACCTTTCACAATTTGTTCATTTCCAACAGAGACTTGCTGGAGTCTCTTGTGACTGTGTCCTCATGAAACCTGTATTCTCTGGGATTTGATGAGTCTCTTGTGACTGTGTCCTTATGAAACCTCTCTTGGCTTCTCTTGCTGGCACATCTATAGATGGCTCTGTTCTGTCACAGGTCCAGTGCATGGTCCAGGTGCTTGTGTGCCATGACAAGAGGTGGCAGGGCAGGTTAGTGAAGCACTGCATTTTCCTCAGTTGGAGTTTTAGCCATCTGCCATTGCCAAATGTGGGTTCTTGTGAATGACCACTGACTCTACATGTTAGCCTCACTGTGCAGTTCAGCATGCCTTCCTGACTCAGCATATCATCACAACAGTTAAAAGCAAGTGTAAAAATTGACATACACATTGGCACTCTTCTGGCTGATCTGCAGAGCTAAGCACAGAGGTTTAGGGAGAATTGATTCTGTTGCAGAGACAAATAGGTGTTTCTTGAAATACCTTTGCAGCTGGCTGTGGGTAATTCAGCTAGAGCTGCTACCATGATATTTTAAAAAAGAAAGCAACTCCTGGAATAAACACCCTGCTGCAATGGTATGCTGAGAGTGTGCTGCCCGGGCAGCCCTTGCTGGGGCTGTGGGTGCATGTGCCCTTGGGGCCAGCAGCTCTGTGGGAGGAGGCAGAGGCTGGCTGCTGGGGAGCCCTGCTGGAGCTGAACAGGGTGAGGCAGCAAGGAGCTGCTGGGCAGAGGGGGAGCACACATGTAGGCTTAGCAGCTTGCATGGGAGGGAGCCAAAACCGAGAGTCCCATGGCAGACGAAGCCTGGTTAATTCCTGTTTCAGGTTTTTTGGTCATTTTTTCAAGTGTCATACATGCCGTGGTGGTTTGTGAATGAAGATTAGATTAGAAGAATGATTTGAGTATCTTTGACCTTTTTTGTGTGTGTGTGTTTGTGAATCTTTTCTTTTGCTTAGCAAATGTGAACATTCCCAATAATCAGAAGACTAAGGTAAAGACTTTTGTTGATCTTATTCCCCTGTTGCTACCTTTGGCAAAATGTTGTTAGAAAAACATTTTGGATCCCATCATCAAATCATTGTGCATCTTTTTCACATTGTGCATCTTGAACTCTACCAATTAAATTTTTTACCCCAGTATAACTGCCTCTCCCATCTTTCTTCATTAAATATATAGTTTCCTGTTTTCAAGCAGCATGGCTGAGAAACTTGGAATATTCCACAGTATTTTAAAGCAGCATCATTTATAAAAATTGATGAGCTTCTTAGATGATGTAATCTAAAAAGAAAGACTTAATAAAACAGCCTTCCTTTTTGAAACACAAAACTTAATGTTGACTGACCATTGAATCAAGGAGCAAAATGTCACTGTTCCTGCATTTTGTTTTTATTTCTAGCCATATGGAACTTTGAGAATTTTCTTACAGCAATGAAGTCTACTTCTAGCACAGAGCAGCTCTTCATGAGCAATCTTTACTGGCAGATTAGGAAAGCTGTGACATAGCTATTTGCATATTGCCAGTAAATATGGTCTTGCACTGTTACCACATTGAGATCTTGTTCCATTGGTAAAAATTTATATAGTACCAAATAAATTTTTTTGTACTGAAGTACAATAGCTAGAAAGTGTTTATAGACAGTCTTTAATATCATGCTCTTGGACTGTACCTGATACTGTATGGTGCTGGTGATAAGAGTAAAGAATTGGGAAAAATGCCAGTGTGGGCACAGTGGAATTCATCATTGCAGTGGGGTTCAAGATCTTGCTAGTGTAATGTTTATGGATATGGTTTATGTGTTACTTAGTGAAACATCTTAGAAATGCATTGTAGTTTGTATGTGCATAATGCTGTAGCATTATGATATTTTTGTAGTATCAGTCATGAAAAATGTACTGCTTCTCACAAGAGAGAGCTGGCACCACAACTGGTTTTTCTGATAGGCTCTGTATTTCCTTCGTGTCACTGATGTTTGAAAACCTTTTGGTCAGTGTAGACCTTAGGTGATTATATGAACCCCGTGGGAACAGGAAACATCTGAAGAGTGTTTTTCTGGTTTTGCTAAACAAGAGTGAGGGTTAATTGAAGTGTACTACCAAGGAAGACTAAACAAGTGTCTGTATCTTTTTTTCATGATTATTTACCTGATGTTGTAGAAGCTCTCAGCATCTTTCAAATACACAGTGTTCTCTTGGATCATACCATTCCTTTGTTTTGTGGAGTTAATTATAAAATAAGCATAAGTAAGCATGTAGGACTTAGTTGTGTTAGTTCCCCATACATCTAAGTACTCTTCGCTCATGAGAAATATTTTACAAACAACTTAAGATTTTTTGCATAATGGCAAAAATTTCCTTGGCATTTGCACCCTAGTTATGTGCCGATGCACACAGGAGCCCTCTGACCATCTGGGTGTCCACCCACGGGTAAATGTAAAGGACAGAGGGGGTCCTGTTCACTTCTGTAGGGCTACTGTGCTCTGAAAGCGTGCGTGTGGTGCCTCGCTGATCTGAGGTCCACGTTGTAGACTGTGCAGTAACGCACAAAACCTGAGATCTGCTCTGTGTGGTGCTGGCAATGTGGACATCCAAAACAAGAATTCCTACTGGCAGAACGAACAGCTTCATTTTTACTGTTCCCTTGAAACAGACCTAGCAAACTACAAGTGGTCAGCTTCGCAAAGGGCACACCTAAGTAGATCCTTGTGTTCAGAGACGGAGACAAAACCCCCTCATAGGTGAATCACTGGGGAAAACAACAACAACCGAAACACCCAACCGGGAATTTTATTGTGACGCAGCCGGACGAACAGCAGTCCCAGACGCTGATGCTGTGGGCTGCAAGGTGTGATCCGCCGGGCTGCCTTTCCGCTCGGCGCCTCAGCAGCCCTGCGCTCGGCCGAGGGCTATAATTAGATTAGCAGCCTGCTCAGCAGCGGTGCCAGGCTCAGCGAGCATGTGCTGGATTCTGCATGTGCCTCCCGCTTATTGGCGGCCGGGGTTGCTGCCTGCCGGTTTGATAGGTTTCCCCAGTAATCTTTATGCTGCATTACAGACATAGATACAGAGGTACTGCGTGCATGCAACGGGAGAGGTGCTCAGCTTGTAGCGTAAAAGAAAGCCCACAGATGAAAGGCACTGGTCTTTGTTGCAAAGCATCAGTATTTAAGGACTGCTAGCTGGGAGCGGAGAGGTCAGTGAAGGAGTTTTACTTGGTGGTAATTACTTTCAGGTCTTTATCTCTCCGGTAAAACAGTCATGCATGAAATGAATACTGTTAATCATGTCATCTGTTTAATTTGATCTTGCTTTCGTTAATATCGTGTATACTCCGGTGGGAGAGCCATCAGATTACAAAACATATCATTAGAGTGGGTACAGTTCAAAAATAGAGTGTATTTATATGAGAATATTGCTTTCATTTGAAATTTTGAGCCTGTGCGTGAGAGTGATTTTACTGGTTGCCTTTTGTTATGCTAATAGAAATATTTCTTTTATTGGAATGTTTTCTGCTGAGCAATTGAATTAGAGCATTTATAACTATTAGCATATGAAGATAAATCTGTAAATATTGATCAATTTAAAGAATAATTTTGTGAAGTATTCTTTAATATGATCACAGCAATAACTATCTTGATGGTTCTCTTGCAACAAGGTAGAGGGATGAGGAGTATTATGCTATTGTTCTTTCAACAAAGATGCTGGAGCCTTCATGTTTGGGTGGATTCTTTGTTTCATCTACTGGCTTTTATTTTAAGTGGCTTTCAAAATGAAACCGAAGCTGTTCAGCCTGGTAGATTTCAATATATCCTTTGCTTGCACATACATGTATTTTATACGTATTTATTGTTCTCAAAGGCTGAATTTTGGCCCAAAGCCTTGTTTATTGTGAGAACTGCCTTCAGCAGTAGAAAGAAACGAGATAGATATATGCCAGTCTTTTAATCTGTGATTCTGAGACTATTACAGTATTTATCATGGCATCACACTCATTTAAGTTTTTTTCATATTTGACCTACGCATCAATTGATCACAACTTTTCCTATAAAAAGCATCCATATTTAATGAGAACAGTCTACAGTGAAGGCTGTTCAGAACAAAAGAAAGCAAGCATGAAGTATTAAAAAAAGTCTCATAATGTAGTCATGACTCATTTGATGAGTTTTGAATATTAAGGCTGAGTGGTGAGACTTCAGAGTTAATGCCCTTGTCTGTGTCAGACTCCAGAGCCCACATGAACTTGTGTATTAAGTCACCAGTCATCTGGCTGGCTGGCTGCCACCATGCGTCCGAGGTACGAGTAGATTGTCTCAGCCAGGATCAGAAAGGTGTTAGGAACAGGAGCTATTTTGGTGTTAGTCTTCATTCTTCCCTCTGCACTTATCCTTGAAGAGGTTTTTTCTACTTTATAAACCAAAGTAAAATTTAGGTTGTTCCCTTTTAAAGGGTGTGGTGTGAAACTGTGTTACATTCTCAGACGTGAGCATTTATTCAGTTACCAACTTTACATGGGTACAGCAAAGACACATTGTTTATTATTTGTGATTGTACATTCAAGCAGAAAAATATTTGGGAGGTTTAATCACAGCTGGTACATAACAGCTTGTTTGAAGATTTGCTGTTGACTAAAACAGCTAACTTGGTATCTGTTTTAGTCAAGAGCAAGTTGTTTTTCCATATTCCAGGAGCTGTTTTTGAAGTTGTTTCCTTTTAGGCAGACTTGCAAAATGGCATTTTTGCATTGTGACCATTAAGCCCAGGCAGGGAGGACTCAGGATGTGAAGGCATGTTGTTCTCAAGCTGTTTCATATTCCCTCATTGCCCCAAGTTACTGACCAAAAGTGTTTTAAAGATGCTCTAAGCTGATTTATGTCTTTTGCCTTTTTTGAGAGGCTCACCTTAGGTAATTTGTCTATGTTTTTATAACCTTTGCAATAGCATCCCATGAAGGAGTAACTGAAATCAATATTAGTAATAATGGAATGTAGAAGGCAAATATCCTCAGATAAATCACATGTTTACCATATTTAGACAAGTGGGTTTCTCAGAGAGGAGAGGCTGATATTTTCTACTCCATGTGTTAAGCTATTCTTATTTGTAAGCAACATAAAGTTGGAAATGTCTGGAATGTCTGGAAAAACGCTGTAGAAGTTATCATATTTTTGGTGGTGGATACAGGTAATACCAGCAGCCATTCAGGTGTGTTTGGCTTTGCCTCCAGAAAGAGCTGTGATGATCTATGCAAGCATCACAAGAAAACGTGACAGTACTGAAACTAGAACTGGTGACACTATAATTTAACTTTGCAATAGCTTAACAGCAAGAAATATGCTTCTTTGTTATTGTTTCATTTTGTTACTACCTTGCTTTTCTTCTCGGTAAACTAAGAAAACAAATTGAAGCAACAGTTTGCGTGAATTACTCTCTAAAACCTTGACATCCTTATTGCTGTAAGTGTATTTTAAGCATAACCAGTGCATTGCTCCAGGAAATTTAACACACTTCAGATTATTATCAATGAGATTTTGTATTCAAGATTTGTCAGTGAGTTTCTTGATATAAAAGTTTAATTACTCTTTTGTTAGGAGATGTGTGCGTAGCATGTTTGTTATGTGCCTCTGTGAACTGTTCTAATTTCTGATGTGTTGCCCTGTAGTTAAATCTCCAAGTCCTTTGTTATGTGAAAAGGAAACTTTTTTGTCCCCAGCAGGAATACAGTATGTATGTGTATATAAATATGTATGGTAAAGGTACAAAAGTATGTTGTAAAAATCAAGATCTCAAGTGTTTAATTTATAAATGCAGGTAAACATATGTAAATACATATATATTTTCTGCCATATAACTCTAACATATGTTTGTTAGAAAACACTTTCAATGTCATACCAGTATTCTCATCATAATCCAACAGAAATATTCTTGGAAGAGTAATGTTTGAAACACTAGAGTTGGCTGCTGGCTGGAGATGGGATATATGCAGTAAACTGAGTGGCTGTAATAAACAGTGCTGCACTAGCTCTTCCCTATTAAGATATTATGTTCTTTTACTGCTATGCATATAAGTGAATTTTGCATTACTTAAACCCTTACCAAGTCTAAAGGGGAAAGATGATACTTAAGGTTAATGCATTTTTTTTGTAGCCTGTTAGCAATGAAAGAGATACTCCAGAAAAAGTCGTGAGGAATTAAAGTATTACCACAGTGTTTATTTTGCAGGATTTGTACTTACATGCCTTACAGTTTTTAAGTTGAGTAGCAGCCAGGGATATATGCATAAAGGTTTATGTTAGAATGAGAAAAGTGACATTGTGCCCTAAAGCTCCCTTTTGCTTTTCCTCTGTTTTTGGAACCATCTCTAGTTATGACTTTGCTGATGAAATGACTGTCTGCTTAAATGGTTGCGACATTCAATAGCCCATCTATAAATGCTTATTATAACACTTTGAGAGTTCACAGGAAATCAATAGCCTGTTTTCTGTATTTTGTTGAGTGGAGGTCATTTGATTCTTCAATTCTGAAGCCTTTTGGGCTGGGTGGTGTGAAGGTGCAGAGGATGAGCCCTCTCAGTGGAGATTCCCTCTGTGGGCTCAGCACAGTGTGCATGAGCTTGGAAAGGCCTTATTGTTGTGATGCTCTTCCCACATGGATGCAGCAGCACTGTTTAATGGGGTCCAAAATGTTCCTTGTATGCAGACAGCTGTTGCTCCAGTTCAGGGACATCTGTCCTGCCATGCTCTGGGACTGAGCACAGGAGAGCTGGTGGCAGGGAATGTCTGGCCTGCCCTGCCTTCCCCTCCTGCAGGGCTCTTTGCCTGGCACAAGTTACCCTGGGGACTAGCCATGTGGATTTAGAGACTGGATGAGTGAAATACGTCTAGCTTTGGGCAGCTGTGTGTCAGACATTTGTACTGTTAAGAGTAGAGTTGTGTTTTATACAGCAGGAAGTGAAAGTGGCTCTTGTTTGCAGTTCTCACAATGGTATGGTGAATTAAAAGCAAAATGGATATTAATTTTTTTATGCTTAATCTCCTGTTATGATTAATTTAAATTGTTCTTAAATGTATTACCTGCAGTATTAAGTGTGACTTGATAGATTAAATGCAGAATACAGCCAGCAAATAGTAATCCCAGATGCTATTGTCTGCATAATCCTGGTAATGAGATTGCTGTCTTAATTTCATGTTGTCTTTTATGGATGTGCTTTATGGCCACCTGTAGACACAAATATTTGCTGCATCTTTCCATGAAGCACCTGGAGCTTCCAACCCTGATCCTCACTTTGTATATATGTCATTTTTAAACATTAATTGTCCCTTCCATAACAGATATTATTTGGGTTTGTGCCCTGTTGTGTAGCTGTTGCATGCTTCTGTAGTATATTGCTTTATTAATTGAAACAATATTTATACATTGATGATGATCTTATGGCCATCTACTTATTTGGCTGCTTATCTTTTGTGTATTGTGGAATAATTTTACCGTGTCATCCATACCTTCCTGAATGTGTGTAATACAAAAAACCTCAATTAATGGCAAAGAAAGATACTAAATTCTTGCTTTTCTTTTAAGAGAGTTTAACATTGTGAAAGATGGTAGACTAAAACAAAGGTTATTCTACTTCCTGATTAGGAGGTCTGTAGAAGCAATGCTGTAACAAAATAATGCACTGTGTCAGAAGACTTGTACCTGTTATTAGCACTGTTTAACTAGAGGGAAGTATATCTAAGATTTGTAGTGGTATACACATTTTCACAAGTTTGTGAACATTTGGCTCTTTCATCTATTATGGGTCCTTTAGAGCCCATGGATATAAATGGTTTTTTTGAGGTCTGGTTTTGTATATAATGTTACTGAAGGAGAGATATTAATACAATGTGGTGTGTTGGCCTATAATATAAAAGCACAATATGATATTGTGTCTGTGCCAAAATGTTTCCTGCCTGTATATTCTAGGCAGAAAAAGACTAGAGTGGAAGACAGAAATGGAGACAATAAAGATGAATTATCTTTTATGTGACCACAAACTGTGGAGTTGCAAGGTAGACTGAACAGTCTGTGCTTTAGGATTATAAACCATCACTGCAAATGTCTTTACAAAGAGTGAAAAATATAAGATCAGTGTAACTATTCCTGTCTATATAATCTCTTCCAGTACAAACTTCCCAGGGTAAGGATGATTTCCTTCTGTCTCAATGTCATAATTGTCATTGGGTATTTTGGGCATTGCAGTCATCTGGAAATGAGTGTGCAGCTTTGTATTTCTACTGTGACATTACAACAGCAGTCTAGTCAGAAGATGTGTGAGGGACATGATAAATTATATCCCTTCCTCTTCCACTACTGTTACATCAGCCCTACTATATAATCCATGGTTCTGTGCCATGTGGTGTCCCCTATTTTCCTTTACCATGTTGTGGAGTGCAGTGGTTGCTATTTTGTCCCCCAGCTCTCCAGGGACTGGGTAAAGTCTGGCAGGGACTGTGCAATTGCTGTGACTTTTCTGTGAAGCACAGGTACCGTGGAAGGTGCAGCAGAAGAGAACCTCTGAATATGATGCTGTCATTATCCTCCAGCGTTTTGGTGTTTCTTGTTTCTCTTCACCACAGTTCTCCTCTCCTTGCTGCCACCACTTTTCTAAATTTGTCTGCTCCATTTTCCCATTTAAATCTACTGTTTTTTCCCTCCCACTTTCTCCAGTCCCTTGTTCTGCCCTTCAGTTTCTACCTGCCATTCAACCCTTGGTCTCTTTGACATCTTTGCAGCCACCTCCCCCTTTTTGGGAGGTGGATATCTGTGCTGGTTTCAGCTGGGGTAGTTGAATTTCATCCCAGTGGCTGGTATGGGTCTGTGTTTTGGATTTGTGCTGAACACAGGGTTGGTAATACAGAGATGTTTTTGTTATTGCTCAGCAGGTCTCACACAGAGCCAAAGCCTTCTCTGCTTTTTGTGCTGCCACGTTGGTGAGGAGGCTGGGGGTGCATGGGAGGGTGGGAGGAGACACAGCCAGGACAGGTGACCCCAACTGACCAAAGGGATATTCCAGACCCTGTGGCATCATGCTCAGTATAGAAAGTGGGGGGAAAAGGAGGAAGGGTGGATGTTTGAAGTGATTGTGTTTATCTTCCCAAGTCACTGTTACATGTGATGGGGTCCTGTTCTTCTGGAGATGGCTGAGCACCTGCCTGCCCATGGGAAGCAGCAAAGTAATTCCTTGGTTTGTTTTCCCTTGGTTTGTTTAACTATATTTATCTCAACCTGTGAGTTTTCTAGCTTTTACCCTTCCTATTCTCTTCCTGATCCTGCTGGTTGGGAGAGTGAGCAAGTAGCTGCTGACTGGAGTTAAACCACAGCAATATGCAAAAATATCACTTATAGAGAGGTGCCCAAGGGCGGCACACAGGTGAACAATGTAAGTTCTCTTGCTGAAGATGCTTGGTTTTTAAGGTTATTATGTATTTATTTGTTGGAGCAAGATGTCCTTGCCTCCTGCTTGGAAAGCTCATTCTGACAAATACAAATCATGCCCCTGACCTTTTCAGGTCTGACATATCTGCTTTTTTTCTCTCAGCCAGTTACCTCTTTACTGGAAGCAAGCATCTCCGTTCATCTTCCTGTCATCTCTAGATGAGGCCTTTCTCGCGTGATTTATGAACTTTGCTGACCACTTTCTGCAAACAGGGCTCCTTTCTGTCATGCCTTCATGCAGGTACCTCACACCAGCTGTGTTTCTGTAGGAGCTTGATCCAGGGAGCTGCTTCTGCTCCTCCTGCTCTTTGAAGGTGTCTCAGACAGTTGTAGCACATTACTGACCTGAATTTTGACAGCTTCACTGGTGCCTGCAGGGCTCCAAGATGTGTGGGTACTTAACTGCCTTAAAGTCACATTTATTTTGCTCTTCTTCTTTTGCTGGCACTTTGCATGTTTGCTGCACTGGGTGCCTAAAGGATCCTGCCATAGGCTGTCCACGGGGAGGAGGTTTTTCAGACTGCCTTCATTAAATCCTCACAGAAAAACAACCAGGCAGATTATGCTCCCATCCTGTGCTAAAGTATCCAGAATTTTGGTTTTTCATCTATAGTGTGACTTGATGAGGACTATGGTATGTGTAGAAAAACTGGGATGCTTTTTTACTATCAACTCTGATTTTGAGCTCTCTAAAGAGACAGAGTTTTTTCAAGTATTTTCTCTTTCCTTATGCCACAAAACAACTTATACTTTCATATTTTATTTCAGCGTGAAGTACTGAAGCTTAAATTTGCAACTCTGAAACCTGAATATGCAGCAAAAGCATGTGTATAACTAACTCTTAAAACACATCCATTCTTAGAAAACATTGCAGATACTAAATCCATCTGGTGTTGAGTTACCATTGATTTTTTTATAACTACTCTTACTTCTGGCTTTGTGGAAGATAGTCCTGGAAACATTAGGATCCTACACAGAGGTTATTTTTTTTCTCTTGCTTTTCAGTGTATATCAATACCTGGTCAGGGGGAGTAATGGACATGGAGCCTTCTCAGTGTTTTTCCATGACGGGACAGGAAGCAATAGGAAATACAGGCAATTCCATTTAAATGTAAGCAAATGCTTTTATACTCTGAGGATGGTTAAATGCTGGCACAGGTTACCCCAAGAAGGGGTGAAATCTGCATCCTTGGAGATTTTTCAGAACCCAGCCGAGATGTGGTCCTGGGCAACCTGTTCTAGGTGGCCCTGCTGTCAGCAGGGGCTTGAGCTAGACAAGGCTCCAGAGGTGCCTTCCAGCCCTCAGCTATTCTGTGATTCTGTTACTAGAAGTCTCCAGACAGCAGGCCAAGCAGGCCTTGCAACTCTAGGCAATTTATTTATATATATATTAATTCTGCAATCCAAACATTTTATAGCTGGGTATGCCCTAGGTATGAATGTGCACATGTATAGGTATGTACACCTACCTATTTCTGTCTCCAGTGTAAACCTACTTGAAAACTAGCACAAGCTGGAGAATATCAGAGATGGAAAAGGGAGGAGTAGAATGTTTATATATATATATTTTAAATATCCTAATGTCATTTCATATGGGCCACATGTACTTTATGAAGTCATTGAATTTTTTTTCCCTTCCCCATAAATATGCTACATCTGTGTAGTAAAAAAAATGCTGGATAAAATTGCTTTAAAGAAAGCTTTGTTTTTATTAGATGATTTCTCTTGGGCACTACTTATACATAATTGTATCTTTGTTCTGGTGCTCATTGAGTGTAAGTGGGCACAAATCATCCAGGAGGAGATCTGGAGGAGAGAAAGCAAAGAGCAAAAGGCTCTGGGTCAGAAGAGGGAGGTTCCCCCTCAGCTAGACTCCTCTTTCTTAAAAAGGTAGCTCCAAATTAAGCAGTAAACACATAAAAACTGGCCTGAGTTTATGTATCTATATAGAGTACTCAAAACTTTGGATTTTTTCAAATACTTTTTGGAGTCTACATGTGCATAATTACAGCTTGGCTGGTATTCAGCCCTATTTCTGCAGCCCACAGCTGTGTCTGGCTGTCTTACGGTGTTCTTGAAAACTAGAAAGCTGGACAAGACTGACTGCTAAAAATACATGTAATCTCTTGGCATGTAGGTGATCCTGGGGGGTATTGGTGGAGGAAGCTGCCTGTGAGCATCCTTTGTAGCTTTGTAGGAAAAGCAGACACTTACACAGTTCTTCATCATGTCCCTACAAAGCCATGAATCTTGCCTTATAGTATTAACACATTTTCTTTCTCCTTTTTAACCCACAGTACAGTCAATTTTCCCCATCCTTAAATTATGACTATTATGTTGTTTGGGGTTGAAGAGATTTTTTCTTTGTTTATATCTTGGCCAAGATAAGTGACAAGACATTCAGACTTGAGGTTTTATATATAAAGTTTCAAAAAACATTATCTTTCTTCCCATAAGCATTTTGATTTTTATTTGTTTAAGTAAATGGCAATGCCAAGTTCTCTCTCCTGATTCTTCATGGTCAAATATGGTGTGGGGCTTAGTTTTTCCTGCTTGTTCATAGGTCTTGAAATAACTTTTTAGAAATGCACTTGCAAAAATAACAACAGTAGTAATATAACCTGTTTTGAAGATGAAAGAAACCAAACTCTAGTTCTAAGAACTTGCTTAGCTCCAAGTTTAACATACCAACTCCTATCACAGCCACTAGAAAGCTTGGAACTTTTTTTTTTTTTGCTGTTGAATTTTCAAAAATTAATCTGATAAACTCTTCAATCCTTATGAACTGTACCATTCATTTTACTTTATCAGTTATGCCTTTTGCACTTGAGTAGATTACTTTCTTGGGTCAGTGCATTCGTCTTTTAAAAATCATTTAGAGGTATCCACTGGTAGTGAAGTTGTCTTGTCAGGTATCACAGACATGCAAGAATGAATGGGTTGGCACTGAAAGCTCCAGTCCCCCTTCCCTGCTCTTCTTTACCTCCTTGCCTGTGTGTTTTTAATCATCTCTCGCTCTCTCTGTCCCCCATCCCGTTTTCTTCCCAAATCTGTAATGCTCATGTTTGCTGTGATTTTCAATTTCAGTTTTAGGCAGTCTGAAGCAAGAAAAAGTCCTGTTCATATTTTAAAGCATGAAACTTGCTTTTCATTTCCTTTTCATGATATATCTGGAAATGTTCACATGTATGATGTGACATTTTTCAGTAAAAGTGGGACCTGCCTGGAACTGAAGCCGCCCTGCAGGTCAGAGGTTGGCTCGGCACTGCCAGCAGTGAGCGAGCACAGGCTGTCAGCGGTGTGACTGCTGCTTTCTTGCATGGTTCTGCCCTTCCAAACTCCACAGGGAAGAGACTATGGAATTGTCAGAAGTTCCTTTTCAGCTACTTGGAGCATTTACATGGTGTTCCCCGAGGAAGAGTTTACTTGGAGTTTACTGGCTTTTCCTTAGGAACTTGATACCAGGCCTTCAAGGTGGGGTTAGCAATAGTGCCTTCAACATTTCCTGCTTTTGAGTTTCCTGCTTTTCCTCACAGCTGGAAAGGAGTTTTCATCAAGTGTGGAGGTGTTGGATGAGCTCTGTTTTTAGGATGTTTCTTCCTGAGGCCTGCCAGTTTGAGGATTCTGTCACGCCAAGCCCAGTGGTGATGAAACAACTGCAAGTTCCACCAAGGTAGACTTGCACCAGGGGTTTTGATGTAGAGCACTGTGACAGACGTGGGACTTCTTGAGATTGTTGCAAAGTTTGGTTTCTTTCAGCCAGAGGTACCAATGAAAACATGACTCTGTACCTTGCACTGCTGCATCAGTGCCCTTGCTCTGCTGTGGAAAAATTTGGAAACTCTGTGTGTTTTTGTAAAGAGGAGAGAAACGCAGCTATGGTGATGTCTTTGAGGACTCCATTTGAGTTTTGTCTTCAAAGTGAAATTGTTTATTGCATTTAGAAAATAAGTGGTTAAGACTAAGAAACAAGTGGATGAGGTGAATTTTTACTACTGTTTTATTTCAATTTTTTACACTTGTGGGAGAAGTCAGGTGGCCCAGTTACTAATGCAGAACTGATACAGCCTCAAAAAAGTAATTGCATTTTTCCTTCTCAAAGAGAGAAACCATACTAAGTGTAATTCTGTTTCAGTCCCCATTGCATCTAGCATGATTTTAGCATAGTTTTGGATTCCAGGGGGATTTCCTTATTTCACGTAAGCTGTCACCTGAGGTGATTTGTACTTCTTTAAATGTACTCTCCCTTGAAACTTAAGTTCTTAAATAGTCTACATAAGTTTTGAATGCTTGTGTTGCCTTTGATATAATTAGATTAAAACTTTCATTTCTGTATAGATGAGGGGTTTGTCTGTATAATTTTTAAGTACGTGAAAACAGGGTTAGCATTAATCTCCCTTCTATGTTGTCCTCTGCTCAGCTGGAACCTTTAATTTGCTTTCAGAGCCTTTTAAAACCCTGAAGTGTCCCGATATTTCTTATCAATAAAGGTCACTTAACTTGTGTAGGAAGTGCAATTTCTGTCAAGTTAGTCGACCGAGAGCCTTGCACCTTAAGGAGCCTTTGTGATGGTCTTTCCAGACAAAGCAACACTTAAACCATTTCCATAATTTCTCCATCAGGTAAAAATTCTGCAATCCACTTGAATCAGAAATATCTTTTTCTTCCAGTCTTCAACATGTTAATCTTTTATAACAGTAATTATAATGAAAAATGGAGATGTAGACAAAAGCAGTCATCACCACATACCATACTAGTGGAATAAAAACAGATCTGGCCTTCCTACCCCTATTTTATTTCTTCCAGGGCCCTCACAGGCAGAGAAAACCCCTATCTTGAAGATTTTTCCCAGCGTAGCATGTCTGAGATGCAGGCTTCTCTATCTGCCCATGCTCTGAAATCTGCCATCCATGTGTCTTATCCTACTACTGAAGTACTCTGCTGTCACTTTCCTAGCCTGGATGAAAGCAGCCTTGTCCCACTTACATCAGTTCTGAATATTGCTTGAAAGAGTATTTCCCAAAGCTTGTGGCTTTGATCATATCATGTCTTTACATGTTTCTTCTTCTCTGTTATACCAAATATTGAAACTCTTGGTAAGATATCCTAACATTGTATGTCATCTTCCATTTATTACCAAAATTTTTGATTTCTTGTCTCCATAATACCTTCCTAAGTCACCCCATCATTACACTTTCAAACAGTAATCTTTGTGCTTCGTTTTACATCCTTTCCACCTGGGAAGAGCTAATACTTTTAAATAAGTTCAGTGTGCTCCACTGTGTTATGGTACCCTTTTAATTTACCTAGTATCACCAGGCAACCTTGCAAAATGAGTATTAGTAACATTTCAATTAAGACCTAGAAAAAGATCTTATCAGAAGGACCTATGTTTGTGTTTGCATTGCATCTGCAGCATCATATCTGCTGGGAAGAGTTTTCTGTGCAGATGATAGGCAAAGGCTTGTAATGCAACAGAAACTTGCAGTGGTGTCACTGATTACAGAGAACAAGTCTAGTCTAGTGGCATTTCTAGGTGAATGGATTTGTCTGCAACGAGAAATACCATCAGTTACAAAAGCAAATTGTCCTGGGAAGAAGGATACAGTATAATGTTAGTACAAGATAAAAGAAATCCTAAAGAACAATGAAACAAAATACTACTTGTTATGGAGCTGTTTGGTATTGAAGGTATTAAACAAACTCAGTATGTATTTTCTGGAGCTTCCCAAAATGATTTGTGCACGTCTGTTGGCTGTGGGAGCAAAGGGAGACATGTCATTTTGGAAGACTTGAGGGTTGCATTGTGGCCTGGCAGAGGGGATGCAGCCTACCTTCAGAAGCCAGGAATTGCAGTAATTATTGCACTTCTCTTCCACTGACTGTGTACAAAATGGGAGTGACACGGTCAAACCCATGTCATGGTTCCAAGCACTAATGAACTCTCTTTAATACCGTTCTGGAAAACCAGTGGGGGTTTTATTGTTGTCCTTTCAGGGTTGATGGTGGGTTTTTTTAAAAGGTGCCTGAAAGTCTTAGGGGCAATTTTGTTTGCCAGATTATTCAAAACTGTGCTGCATGCACTGGGTCCCAGTGGAGGCAATTGGCAGTGCTACTGTGAGGTCACTGTTAACAAAAAGAGAACAACAACCAAAGGGAAAAAACAAAGCCACCCCCAAAGAACCCACAACCAAACCTTTTTATTGAGGCCTTTACCTCTGTTTCCAGTGTTCACATAAAAACAGCTGGAAGTGCAGAGTGATTAAAATCACTGGGACACTGTTGAAAGAAATCAAAAAAACTTCTGAACATTTACTGCTACTAGATGTGTAGAGGAGAGATTTGTAAACAGTGCCTTTCTTAAGAAAGTATTATTTGGTTTTGTTATACTGAGAATTACAAGATAAAGAATGTAACAGGTCCCTTGGAGATGCCAAGTGAGTTGTGAAATACCATCACAGAGATCCACTTGGTAGCACCACACTTTCATAAGTGAAAGTCACTGGTGACAAATTAGGGCAGACAAGTTTTCAAATAGTACTGGGTACTAGTTTAAAGGAGGGAGCGAACAGAGTAAAATCAAGGAATTTCCTGGTTTAAGGATTGAAGTAAGTACAGGAAACAAGATACACCTTGAAATCCAAATGGAGTCTGAGCTTTTGTCTGTCTTAGAAATATGGTGGCCTATTTCTTCTGGTTTTACCACAGGGGCAACATTTTGTTGAAGTTATTTTAGTGTAAACTTGAGAGAAGTTCACAGTTGCTATTAAGGATTACAGAAAATGAACAAAACCACTGGGGATGGGCAATTCCCAGCTCTGGCCTGGACTGCAGTGGGGGAAGCTGGAACAAGCAGGGGTCCCTGAATGGCCCCTGCATCCCCTCACCCTGGGACAGCTCACTTCCAGGGGGGAATGCCCTTGACTGGGCTAAGCCAGTCCTGTTGTCAGTGCCATTGTTGTCAGTGAAGAGAAGCAGGCAGCTGTGGGTATGGCTTCTCCAACCAGCTTGGGTGGTGGAGGTGGTCTTTCTCCTCTGCCAGCTGTGGAAGGGACAGGATGCATGGCTTTTATGTGGCTGCAGTTTGTTGGCTGCATTGGTGTCCTTGGATAGCTGTTTCTGAACCCAACTCCCATAATGGTTAAAAATGGTTTAATTTCCAGCATAAATTTTTACTTTTAGTTAGCAGAATTTCCTATAGTGATAATGTCAAACTTGTTGCACTGCAGCGCTTGTTTTTCCCTCCATATGTACTCTGCTGTGGAGTGAAGCTTTTTTAAAAAATAAAATGTTTTTTTCCAGCATAGTTTGTATAGATTATATGCATCTAATGCCAGTTTACAGAAGAATGGTGGAAGAATCTTTGTTCCACATCAAAGTCTGTGTATCCTCACATATATATATCTGTATCTATCTATATATAAAGTTTTAAAATCTGAAAACATTTGGCATGACAATTTTGTGTGATCACAAAGGCCAAAAGTTTTGTGCAATTTCACCAGTGCTTCCCACCAAAACTGATAAAAGGCGTGGGAATTGCCTGTAATGGTCACATTTAATGGCTTGGAAAGAAACCTGGTCTCTACCACAGGAGGGGCAAGTTCAGGGACAGCTTTTCAATCTCAGTTGCTTTTTAAGGCAGTTGTGGTTTGTAAGTGTGTGGTAACTGAGGAAAGGGTGTAGCTGGCATCGTCACAATTAAAAATCATCTCATCACCAGCACTTGGGTGCTTTGCTGTGCTCGTCTTTGCTCCTGGGGGTTTTGGAATGTGTAAGAAAGCAGCAGCTGGAAGCAGGTTTGAAAGATGAGGAGGGACATGCTGCTGTTGGGGCTGGGGCCATCCTGGGGCTGAGCTGGTGTGTTCCTCATGTACCTGTCGGCATGTTGAGAGGTGAGTGTGCCAGTCCATTGACTGAAATCCCTTCAGGTTTGATAGTCGTTGCTAAGCAACTGCAAAATGCTTCAAAACAGATTTTTTTTTTCCTTACCCACAGACTGCTTTTGCAGTGGGAGAGGCAGGAGCAGTCTGGGGTGGCTGCCCAGAAACTCCTCTCCTTCCTTCCACATGTCACAGACAGGGTGATGGAGAAGGACCCAGGCTTGTACTGTGCTCCCTTTGCAAATTCACAACTCCATCACACTGTCACAGCACTTTCATTTTTTTGCCATGTACATAAATATTGTTTGAGACAAGAGAAGATGCTGTATTTTAAACATTCCTCTGACAAGCAGTGAAATTTTCCAGAAAAACTTTGGTGTTTTAAGGAAGTCAGTTGTGCAGCAAAGGGACACAACATGAGAGGTCTGATGATGATGATCCAAAAGTGCTCTCCACCCTCAAAGGACAGGTATGCTCTCAGCATAGTCATCATTGAAAATAAGTTTTGCACAAGCCCCTCAGTTCACACACTATGAAAACAACCAGGTGTGTGAATTGTTTTAGCAGTTGTCATCCCATCTATTAAGTCATAAGTTCTACAGTTGGTATTTCAAATTATTTCCTATAAAGGATGTCTTACATGTAAAGATTATGTTCAAGTGATTGCAGCTTGAAATTGGCTGGTGTCTCATGCATTTTTATCACTAAAATACAATGTCCTTGTTAGCAGTAGCTTAGTTTTGGTATTTGATTTGTTTTCAAGCACCTTACTTTTACAAGTCATGTGTTGTTTTTTGGCAGAAAGGCAGCTGCTTGGCATTCAGAGCCACTAGTGTGCAGTAACAGTTGTTGGTTCTGGTCCTTATTGGTTTGTCTTTCCAATTAAGATGCAGCTGTTATGACTTCTGGAGTGAGGGAGGATTATTTTATTTAATGATCTAAATGGGAGAATCCTAAAGTAAGGATCTGTCCTTCAAAACAGCTGGGAAAAGACCAGGTTGTGAGGCCTCCATGTTTAGTGAGAAGTACCCTGGGCTGTGATTTTTGTGATGAACGGAGTAAAAAGATCTGGTGTTTCTTTTCTCATGTAAATGGAAGGGAATTAATGATTGGGAGAAGATTATCCTAAAGGATTTTTCACACTGCATCTTTTACAACATAATAGGAGAATGTACAATTGCTAATGCCTTTGAACATTTTTTTTTTTGTGACATTTGGAGCACTTACAGACATAACGCTTTTGTACTTTTTAGGGAGTATAAATAAGATTGTGGGATTTCTAACTTTTTTGCTCAGGTGTGTGTTCAGTGCTGTATATGAAAAATCTCTGAGCCACCTTTTGTTTTAGTTATAGCCTAAAAGCTGTAATCAGCAGAAGAGGAAGCTACACACACAAACCATTGCAGTGTATTGCAGACTGGACAATTCTATTAAACCAGCCATTTGAAGTTAGGAAGTCAAGCAGGCTGAAGGTGGACAATGATTTCAGCTTTATGTGTAATTTCACTTTGGTGGCTCATTCATGCATACTTGTTTTTTGAAAAGATTGTAGTACACTCTTTCCCCAAACTCTACCCATACAGCAGAAAGTCATTCATACCTAAGTAAGTCCATCCACATTTGAAACCGCATGAGTTACTGTTGCACTGTATATACATACCTAGAGAGATTGTGTTTATGTACATATGTATATATGCCACTACACACATATATATATAGTATATTTTGACTGTTGTTCTCCTTTATATCTTCCAGATGTGATTTTTTGGAAAGCTGGAGGTGGAGTGGGATGGGAATCCCATAGTACTCTGTTGTTTACTGTTATTTCATGGGGCAAAGGAAGACAAGGAGCAATTGTAGGCTCTTCTAAGTCTTCTTGGAAGGATTTGCATAGTGTCTTTGGATACTGTTTCCTCCTTTTCCAGATTTCTGAAAGGAATATAAATTATAGCAAGTTGTTTCAGTAGATTAATCAAATATAAGTGTTACCTCTCAACTATAAATGACAGTATCATCTGGAAGAATAAAAACTAGTCAGCCAGACCAGAAGTAGGGAAGTTGGATATTTGATATATTCTCACACTAATAAAGGGAATAAACATTCTAATTAATTTTCATAATAAAAGTGTATATAACTTGACGACTTACTGGACTGAGAGATTGACTTAGAATGTCAGTGCTATTGGCAAGTGATATTGTAAACCAATACATCAAGCTCTTATTGACACAACCATGAACCAATTTTGAATACAACCAGACTTTTATTTTCCTCTTTCATTTCAACACAACAAGAGTCAGAAATAAGTTCAGGTCATCTCAATATTTTTTTGACCGTTCTTTTTATAAGCAGCAAGACCACAGGAATGCCTCAAGGAGGTTGTTAGAGCAGGCTTATGATACAAAAAATACACAATTAGATACTATCTCTTAATAGAAAATATCCAAAAACAGGTCTTCAAGATTTTAATTCCAGTACTTGATCCTGTTTGAATAAAGACCATTGCATGAAAACTTGCTGGATGGATGTGGCTCCTTGTCCACATGGGATCCTGTAGTGGCCCTTGCTGGTGAGGGTTGGCTGTACAGAGAACATTTATTCTCAGGGTGGTGATTTTCTTTTGGAGATACAGAGAAATCATGTGTTTAACAAATTTATGTGAATGTAGGACAGATACCCTGGTCGGTGTGGATGTGATGACCATGAAGATGATGTCTTTTGAACACTGAACTTTACGTGAGAATGTTTTTAACTTGAGTATTCTCAGCTTGAAGATTGTCTGATCAAGGATGGCAGGTTGACTTTTAGGGCATCCAGTGCCATTTAACATGCCCCAGGGTATATTGGGCATGTTGGGCAGGATCCTGGTGTGTAAGAAACTCTGAGAGTGAGCTGTCACTGTGTTTTAAATAGTGCTGTGACAAGGAAAGAATGTCTTCTGTTGGTGAGCAGTCTGCAAAAGTAAAACCAGAGGTGGGGTGTTAGAACTTAATATGCCTGGGGACTGAAACTACAACTACCCTTAGCAAGTCCTAAAAGTTGATTTTTTAGCTTTTAGGTTCTATTTCTGTTATTTATTCCTGCATGATAAACAAGACAATTTCTCAACAATATTTTAAAAAATGTGTAGGAACAGCAAAAATAATCATAAATAGTTAAAAGCACCAAGTACAAACAAAGGAAAAAGCCCAGTAAAACCCCAATCCCTCCAAAACTGAAAAAGCAAGAGTTGTTATAACTTGCTTGGTCACTAACTCGATTATAGTGGCTGTATAAAAAGTGGTCCATCTTGGTAGTACATTATGTTGCCATGGTAACATTGACATACTAATTTAGAAACCCTTCAGGCTAGCTTTGAGAACACGAACATTGCACTAGTATACCAAAACATAAAAAGACTTATTGTGAAAGTAACTGCTAAATGTTTAGGATGAGCCCTCTAGATACAGGTGGACTTTTTTCCCCTCCCAAAATTTCTGTTAGGATCCACATTAGCTTATACTGTTAAAAATATCTGAACCAGTTTATCTTAGTGATTTTACAGTATTTATTATTAAATCCTTTTGTTTTCTTCTTGGAATTGGACCTTGGGATCCCATTGTGAGGGCCATGTTAGGTGCAGCTCCTTTGTCCCCCAGCTGCAGGGGTACTTGCTTCACTCTCCTGGTATGTGGACTGTAAATTGCACTTTGAGTCCTGGGTGTTAACAGGTCCTTCATCATCTTATGTGTGTGGTCACAGATTTTTTCCAGTGGCATTGAATTGTGCCAGCTGGACCAGTGAATTTCCTGCAATTTAATTTCTGCATCTTTGAAAAAGAATAGTTCTGTTGAGGTGTTGTGTAACTAGAACTATGATACTCACTTTATAATCAACCAAAAAAGGTTGCCAGAAGTAGGGAGCATGCCTGTTACACCTCCTGTCGTAGGCAACTTCCCATGTGGTAGAGAAATTTGTAGGCTCAATTCCTTGAACCTGTTCTCATAACACCCCCAAATGCTGCCATGAGCCCTTGTTTCTGGCTGAGGTTGCCAAAACTGGAGTTGTGTGGGATTAGCAAGGCCTGAACATGCCTGGAGTGCTGCTGAGTTATGGTCTTTTTCATTACAGGGGATTTTTGGCAGCAATTCTTCACTTACAGTAGGAAGTACCATTGCTTTTGTTTCACGTCAGTATATACATGCACACAACTAGATTTGTCACTTCTTTACCTAACTCTGTTAAGTTAAACAAATTTTAGCCTGGGAAATAAGCATTATTTATTAGATCTTGGTTAAACTGATTCTGCAGTCTAACTAGAGAAGACTTTTGCCTGAAAATAAGTGACAAAAAGATTGGAATATCAAGAAATACAGTTAAAACAGAGTTGACTAAGCAGTAATCTCCTTACCAAGTCTGCTTTGTAGCAACTTGGTGTACTTCCTGTTTCATAATTTCTTAAATCCTTTTTTGGGTGTGGAGGTAGGTCTGCTGTAATTTTTAAGTGGTACTGAATTGACAGATCCGGAAATCAACAGGCACGATTAGGTTGTAGCACCAGCCTGGGCAAAATGAGGGTGTTTTAGATTCAGAGCTTTTATTTAAAAAAAAAAAAAAAAAAAAAAAAAAAAAAAAAAAAGGCTTTTCATCGCTTCTCNCTAAAAGGCATTTTGAGCCCTTCTGGTAACAGGGATTTCTGTTAAATTTGTGAGCAGAATACAGCTGACATGTTCTCAGGTGTCTCTGTACTATGGAGATGGTTCATGTGCCATACCAGCCCAAGAGAGTGTTGGCTCTGAAGCAAAACAACTTCAGCCTGTGTCTGAGGGCTGCTACATCTTCTCACCTGAGCATGCAATGAGTGTTCCTGTGTGCAGGGCTCCTCTGCAGCTCGAGGGGAGAAACACCCCAAACCGAAACAAGGTGGTGCTGCATTTGTGCCAGGATTTCAGGCTTTCCCATCATGATTAATGCCGTGCAGGTATGAATTTATAAGGAGTAACTAGTGCTAGGAACAGAGCATGTCACAAAGTAGTTAAAGTTGAGATTTTTAAGGAGAAGCTGAACTGAGCTAAAGGAAATTACTCACAATTGAGCCAGGCTACAAATTATGCTTTTTCTCCCTGTCTTCCTTGCCTCCTTTTGGGGAGATGACATTATTTTTATCCTGGATCACTTCTTTAGCTTGATTTTGCTGCCCCTCTACAGTCAGCTGCGCCAGTGTAACCCGAGGGTTTTTCAGAGGAGAGAGAAATNGGACCCTGTCTTAAGGCTGAGTTTGCGTGCTGGGTGGAGAGTGCAAGCTGGAGCTGCTGAGACCACAGCTGTGTGTTCCAGCCTGGCTCTGCTCCCCCTTCCCCTGCAGCCTCCTGGCCCAGCCAGAGGCCATGGTGTGGGGGAGCGCGTGGCGGCTCGTGCTGCTGAGTTATCCCAGCTGTGCCTCAGCTGCTCCCTTTCCCCTGCAAGAGTAAATAAATATTTAGAGTTTGAATTACATTATCTAGCAAGAACAATTTCCTTTTTTCATGTGCTTTGCTCCTTAGAGCTCACTAGCAGCAGCAGCAACATCGGGGAATTATCTAGAGACAAAAAAAATTGTAGGTCTGTGTGGATTTACCTACTAAAAATACATTTTGACAACAGTCATTTAGTTTAAGAATTTGTGTCCTGCCTGAGCACCCTGATTAGTTTGTCCAGTTCCATGTCCCTTTGCTGCTAAAGATTTTTTCTGGATGTCTGAGAGGCTTTTCTCATCTCCAGTTGCTAGAGAATCAGTATCCTATAGGTTTTCAAGCTTGAAATAGATTAATGTGTTTTTTTTATAACCATAATCTAATTGATTTCAGAGGGCTTGGTGGGGAGGGACAGGGGGACAGGTGGCAGTGATGGTGGTGGTTTCCTTCTTTCTTTTATTTCTAGGTTGAGTGTTGGGTTTGGTTTGGGGTTTTTTTTTTGTTTGGGTTGTGTTCTTTTGTTTAGGAGGGTTTTGGGTTTTGGAGGATTAGTTATATTATTTGTTTGTCTTGTTTTGTTTTCTCTAAGTGTACTACTTGCCTGCATGCCAGATGAGGAGACTAATGCAGGGAGCCAAATCCCTCCATCAGCAGCAGCCACCCGCTGCCATGCTGCGGTAGAGAATGTGAAAGCAGAGGCTGTTTTGTTTCTTTCCACGCCCCAAATCCAAACACCTGCTTCCAGCATCCATTGCCTGAAAGGAAGACATGGGTGCGTCACCACCCAGCTCTTGGGGCTGTCCCTTCCCACAAAGGTGGGATGCTCTTACCCACAGCACCTGTGCCAGTGTCCTGTCTGACGCTCAAGTTTTGTGCTAGTGCAGTACAGACTGGTTGGATTGATGGGAGAGTGTTTCAGGCTTCTTTTCCAAGCATGTTGTATAGATTATTTTTTTTGTTGCACGCTCTTTTTCAAAAGCTGCATGTTTTGTCCTCGCTCCAGGGTTATTTTTTCTTTGGTTTACCCTACCTTCCCTGAACACCTTAGAAGTTGTTACTTCTTTGTGCAGTCAGCAATGCTCCCCATCAGGACAGAGATGGCTTGCAGGGCTGGTCATTCAATTTTTGTTCCCAGTTCCAAGCTTTTATTTGCCTATACATTAATATTTGCCATCCCTGGTGAGACTGGGCTTTGCTCCTGGTGTCAGTGGCACAAGTTGCATGTTTTCTCACAGTCTAGCAAAGGGACAGACAACAGAGCTGTTGTCACGACTGGAATTAACATGCCATATAGTCCCTAATATCACCTTTCTTTTCTATATTTGTCTACTGCAGAAAAATTATTGAAAAGTTAAGTTGTCCATTTCCGAACTCAAGTCTTCAATACAAACTGTTTCTTTTTCTTCCCCAACTTCCTGTGTTTTGTTTGCAGAGGCACTGTTGTTCTTAGACTAGCAAATAAAAAAAACTCTTCAGGTGCTAAAAATAACCTAAATGTAACTCTATAACGACTTATTTTCTGCAATTTCTTACTTTTTAAGCGGCAATGTTATTTAGTGTTCCCAGTGGGTGAGCATCTCTGTCATGTCTATTTTTCTCTAATACAGCAATATAATTTCTGATCCATGGGTCTGTTAGTTATGTCTTCTCCTCAGTTTGCAGCTTCCCATTGCTTTATTAAAGCAGTCAGTCTAAGCTTATATAACTTTAATTCTGGGTTGTCGGGGTTTCTTTCCTTCAAAATAGTTTCTGTTTCATTTCTGCCAGTATTTTAGGACTTCAGTCAAAATTACTTCAGCAAAATAATCTGATAGGGAGTGTGATAAAACAGGAATTATCTGTGCATTTCTTCAGAAACTTTGTCCTGCTTTGTCTCTCCAAAAGGCTTCATTTTTGTCCTTTCTAAACTAAACTGATTATATGAAAAGGATTCAGATGCTGTACGAATGACATTTGAATTATGGAGAGCTGAAAATACATGTCTTGACAAATATTCAAAGTTCAAAGAACCTAAAGAGGCCAGAAACATAAAACAAAATGCAAAACTGCAATTAACTTCGCAGAAGTGTATCCCAAATTAAACTATTGCATGTTGTGGAGAGACTTCAAAAAGGGTAATGCCATAAAATACTTGGGAATTATATCAGAAAGGGTCTGAAATACAGTGGGAGGGAGCCTCACAATGGTTGGCCATATAAAGATGCCCAACTGCAGTGGGGAGTAGTGGCTCTGAAGGTTTGATTCTGACCCCACTGAAGTTGGATCCCTCTTGATGTTGGTTGGCATTGCAATAAACTGTTTTTCCTGTGTGGACACCTCATCTAGGCAGTCAGTTGTAGGTGCTTTATACCTTAGGGGATAGTCAACAGTATTTCAAGTATTTCAGGAAAGAAAAGCACAAATGTGAGAAATAAAATTGAGGGCAAAATAAAATTGAAGTACAAAAGAAACTTTCAATATAGGTGATGTAACAAGAATCAGGAATTAACAGACAAAAACTTAAAAGTATTCATTTTGTAGATGTATATATCCAGAGAATGATCTGCTACAGAAACTAGGAAAAGGCTCTACCACCTGTGGCTTCTAGTTGTAGATCTTACAAGCTGTTAGCTAAGAGATGGTAGAGAAGAATCTTCAATTGGCAGGATCAGAGAAAGGATCAGTTCCTTTTCCTAATGTCTGTAATTCCGAATTGCTTGTTAGTTTTTCAGATGTGTGAAAGTTATAAGACCAATGCCTGTCTCTGATTCTCCTGCAAATCTCCCACCAGTGAAAAAAAAAAAAAATTGTACCCTGTGAATGAACTTCGCTGTTTCTCTAAAAACCTATTAACTAAATTAGGTAATATGAACTTTACTTACTATGATAGATCTGCTTTCTGTTGTCATAATACTGAGATGATACTGACTTTTCTTCCCTTTATAATTTCATTCTCAGCTCTTTCATGTGACCTATCTCCATCTACATAAAGTGTGGAGGTTTTATTCCCCCAAGTTGGATCTATTCTGGCACATCTCCTTGTGCTATTCTTTAAAACTGAGAATTGAATAATCATCTAGGTTGGAAAGGACGTACAGTGCCGCCAAGTTCAACCCTTAACCCAGCACTGCCAAGGCCACCATTAAGTCATGTCCCTAACCACCTACATGTCCACATGTTTTACATACCTCCACTCAACCCTTTCCATGGACAGCCTGTTCCGGTCCTTTTAATGAATTTTATTTTCCTAGTATCCAGTCTTGACCTTCCATGGCACAACTTGAGGCCATTTGCTCTTGTCCTATTGCTTGTTACCTGGAAAAAGAGACTGACCCCACCTCACTACAAGATCCTTTCAGGATAAGGTCTCTCCTGAGCCTCCTTTTCTCTGGGATGAACCCCCTCAGCTGCTCCTCATAGTACTTGTGCTCCAGACCCTTCACCAGCTCCTTTGCCCTTCTCTGGGCATGCTCCAGCAAACATCTCAATGTCTTTCTTGTAGTGAAGGGCCCAACACTGGACACAGGATTAGAAATTCAGCCTCACTATTGCCAAGTACCAGAGATCACTGCTCTGGTCTTGCTGGCTACACTATTTTATCCTCTGGGTAAAACATCACTAACCCATGCATTTATCCAAAACTCATTAAAACAAAGTTCCTCCTCTTACTAGAGCCTGCCCAGGTTGGTTTTCCACGTTGGGAATCTTTTGCAATGCCCAGTGACAAGTTTGGCTTCTTTATTTGCTGGTGAGTATTCAGTAGGTGTTGCTTCTCTGGTTGATCCCTCTGTTAGTCTTTGTCTAAGTCTATAGCCAGTAGGCAAAGTTCCTTCCAGGTTACCTTCCTTTGGAGTGCCCATGCTGCCTGTGCTTGAGGATGTCCACGAGGGCAGTTTTGAACCAGTAAGATAAGAGTTAGGGACAAGCTAAAATGAGTACCTCGTATTGCTGTCCATTAAGCTTTTCCCCTCTAGATTCACATGTAGTTAAACACCACAGTTGTGCAGAAACCATTCTTCTGTATAAAAAGTTGTGTTGTGCAAAGTGTATAACCTTTTTTTTTTTTTTTTTAAGAACTACAGGAGAATAAGCGCAAATGTTGAGTCCAACCACTAGAAAGCAGTTTGAGTAGGTGTTGTTACAAAGGTGCAGTTGGAGCTTGCCCTGCCTCCTGCTCCAACCCTCCAGCAAATAGCAGAGCCTCAAGGGAAGAGAGTTTGGGCTTTCTCCCTTTCACCTTCCACTACCATGGGACTACATTTCCCACCTTCCTGCAGCAAGCAGCTACTTCCTCAGGGAGTTTTACTCTCTTGTGTGTGGCAGGGCTGGCTCGTTTGCAGCCAGGTGGGTACTCTGCTGCTTTGACAGCCTCAGTGCCCAAGGTGCTGTATTTATCATCAGTGGGCTCTGGTCTCAGCACCACTTCCCCCCAGCATTTGTCAGTGCCGAGGTGAGGTGCTGGCGTGGCAACGAGCAGCCTCCAGCAGAGATAATTCCTGTCGTGTGTGCTGCTGGCTCAGCTCCACTTTGCCTCACATGGTGACAATTCCTGCCTGCCATCGGTCCCCCCTTTGGATCCCAGTCGTGCAGGCGGCAAACACGGCCAAAGGATGTGTGTTCGTGCAGTTTTAGTGTTTGCACCTTCGGTCTCCATCAGCCAACTTTGGGAAAGTGAATTCTTCTTCCCAGTGGCTTAGCCCTTTTCCTGGTATATTTAGTGTTCAGCATCTCCTGTGCTGACCTTGTTTTTTAAATTGCATTGGGACTTCTCATGTTTGAGACGCAGGTCAGCAGGAAAACAGTCAAGTGTGGAACTACATGCCATCGCAATTCACTGGGGTCAGAACAGCACAAGTGACCTAAATTTGAAATGCTCCATACTCCGTGGCTGATCCAGCATCCTCAGGCTGCAGCCTGTCTGCTGCAGTTGCAGACCAAGAAGTGATTTTGTTCAGAAGCAAGATTTGCACCAATTTAATCTACTAAAATTTGGAAATCTGGAGCAAAATGGAAGGAAAAAGAGAAAGCAAGAGAAAGAAATGCAGAAAAAGACAACCTGTAATTGAGACACTCATGTGAAACACAATATATTGCATTTTGGTCATACAGTGGGGTGTGCTTTGGCAGTTCATTTTGTTAATTTTCTAGAACAGGCATGAAATTGCTATATTTATGTATATAGGAATTAATAATAGCTTACAAAAGCAACACATTAGCTTTTTTTTGGGTGGGAGGAGAAACCAAGAGCTGCCTGAAGGCGAAACATTTCTAATACCCTTTTTTAATTCATTTTTTCTTTTAATTTTTTTTTTTTCTTTTTTTTTGAGAGAGAGAGAGAGAGAGAGAGAGCGCGAGCTCCTTTTTCATTGTGTGCATTGCTGTTGCCCACGCTGGTGCTGGAGGAGAGCATCTGTGCAGTCTGCATAAATTGATTCGGAGGGTGGCCGACTGACTGTGCTGCTTGGTGCTTCCTTCAGGTCACGGCTGCCACGGTTTGCCACCGTCTTTTACGCGTGCATGAGCACGGGCAAAGGCATCCAAGATGTGGGTGTGTGAGTTTGAGGAGCGCTTGGCATCAGCCCCCGCGCACGCCGGCTGTGACGCCAGCTCACAGAGAAACACAGAGAGGGTTTTTTGGTTTTCAGAAAAAGCCAGGGAGGTTTTCCTCTGTAAGGTGAAGCTTGTAGGAGCACGCCTTGCGTTGCTTTTGCTGTTGAAAGCAGATACATTTTTGGTGGTTTGCTTCTAGGCCACTCAGTGCTCCTTCTGACTTCTTTCCTGACGCCCAGGCAGCAGTATCTCAGGAGGGAATCCTGTCGTTCACCCTTGTACATGGGACAAACCCTGTGTCAGTGGTGATGACCCAGGAGTACTTCCTACAACTAATGTGAAAAATTTAGGGGGTTTTGGTAGGGGTTTTGAAGACAACAGGAGAGAGGGTTTGGGGTGGATCCACTCCCACCCCTTTTTTTCCTTAATTATGAGAAGTTTCTGAGTGATTGTGCTGGTTGAACCATCCAGAAGAAAACAGAAGCATTCCTGCAGGGGCTTGCAAGAATTTCTACTGGGTTTTTGCTGACACCTATTTTTATATCGGAGATGGCAAAAACATACTGACATATCTAGTCTATCTGCTTGTGAATATATTTCATTTCCATATGCATCCAGCCTTGCCGTGTGTTTGATAAGTTGGGTTACTTGTTTTAGCTCATCTGTGCTTCTCCCTTCCCCTGGAGCTAATCCAGAAAATGTCTTGAAAGAGAAGGTTTTGTGGGGGGGAGAAGGAGATTTCATTTGCATCATGAGGAAAATATGAAAAGTTTTCACAAGATGTGATGACTACATTTGATATCCTGTAGTTTTTGTTAGTGTAGAAGTGATTTTTTTCTCCTCTCTCTGAATCTGAGTGATCTGGGGGGATGGTGATCATCTATTCTTCTTTGATATTTTAATTTAGGAACTAAATAACATCTTTAATGAATAGGTTCACTCTCTGACAGTATTTCTGACGTTTTCCATTTACTCTTAACTCCCCCATCCATTGTGTAGATTCTGTTTAGTCTTTGTAAAATATTTTGCATTATAAACAATAGCATTTTGCTTATGATCTTCATCCCTCTCTGCAGGAGATAGAGAAGTATGGTGGGCAGAAAAGCTGTGATTTTTCTTGCATTCAGAAGAAATATATAAATAAATACTGTAAACACACCCACACATACATATATAGAAGTAATGTAAAAAAAGTATGTATTTCTAATTAGCGTGTCCAGAGAAGGGGAACGGAGCTGATGAAGGGTCTGGAGCCACAATGTGATGAGTGGCTGAGGGAGCTGGGGTTTAGCCTGGAGAAAGGAGGCTCAGGGGGAGACCTCATTGCTCTCTACAATTACCTGAAAGGAGCATGTGGTGAGCTGGGGGTCTTGTTACCTGGTCTTCTTCCAGGTAACAGGACAAAAAGAAACAGCCCCAAGTTGCCACCCTGGGGGATTTGATTGGATATTAGGAAAGCTTCTTCATGGAAATGGTGGTCAAGCATTGGAAAAGGCTGCCCAGGGCAGTGGTGGAATCACCAAGTGTGGTGTGGGGATATGGCATAGTGACAAACATGGTGGTGCTGGGTTAAAGGTTGGGCTCAAGCATCTTAGAGGTCTTTTCTAACCTTAATGATTCTATAATCCTAATTATCTCTTCAGGTTTTAAGCTTTCTCCTGCAACACTGGTATTAATGGCGACATTTGACATTTCAGTTACTTGTTTTCTACTGCTGATGAATGAAAGAATATGACTGAATTCAAGTGGGGAAAAAAGCAGTTTTATAAGAATTAGTAAGGTAATGTGAAAAAATCATGACTGTGTATAGAAGTTTTCGCTGTCAGCATGGTATATATTTTCTTTTCAGTGCATGCATGGCGTCACATGAAAAAGGTGTAACATTGATAGAATGGGGTGCTTCACTGTGAAAATGTAGCACTTACAGATTTATTTAGCAATGATGTGTGGTTTTTACTCCAAGTTATTGTGCTTTTATGTACTTCAAGAGAAATGTACGTATGTGTGCATGTAGGTCTGGCATATTTATTGACATAAATTGCTTCAAAAAGAGCAGTAGTTCACTTTGTGAACTGTGGTAATTAGGTAAATGTTCATATTTGTTAATTTTTTTTTTTTAGCTACTGAAAAGAAAACAAAAAAGCTTTGCCCAAAGATTGTACCAAAAAATCAGAATACTCTATGTTTGTGCTGAAGTCCTGGAGCAATTACAAGAAACTAAAGAGAATCTGAGAAGGAATATGCAGTTCTTTATTTTAAATCCTGTCCAAATTGATGGTTTTGGCAGATATTTCTTGTTGACTATTGCGTCATACATTTTACAAGATAAAAGTTAAAAACCTGATTTTTTAAATCTATCTACTCATTCCTGTTTTATCTTATCATTTTGCATTTATCCATGTACTTTAATCCAGAACTCGATGAAATTCAAGCTTTCAAAACAGTTCAGAAAATCAGCAATTTAATGCATGGTTTGTCACTTTTACTTTCGTAACAGCTGTAAGATAAATAAAATAATGAGATATTTACAGCACAAGGTCAGGCAGCTTTTGTGATAGCAGCTTTTCATATAAGATTATAGCTAAAAAAGAGGGGAAGTGCTGAGTTACATAATTCACTAAAGTTTGACACTTAGAATTTGTGTTATAACAGCACTTCGTAGGCCAGAGATGGGGCTGTTTCAAGTTCTGTTGTAAATCTGACTTTACAAGGCTTTAATGTTCTGTAGGCTAATAAAAATCACTCTAGGACTGAATGTGTGAAATAAAAAAAAATGGTGTTTTTAATATATTTTAATGCTGAGGGTATTTTGTCATCTTAGATGTTTTTTCCTCCAAGATTGCATTGCTCTTGGATTTTTGAATAAACCTTAAAGCTTACCTTCATGCCTGTAAGAGGAGGAGCAAGAAAGAAAGGAAACAATAAAAAGGCATCCCAAAAATAGAAGTCTTGCATTTGCACAGTAAAGTTTAAGGTATCAATGTGAGCTTTTGGCACTGGAGAAAAGGGCATAAATATTGAGCATGAAATATAGTGTAATAATAAGTGATAACATTTTCACATGGTTGAAATATAAGCCTTCCAGGAGCTACAGAGGATAAGCTGTAAGCCCCAGAAAGTCAGCTTTTCTGGAAGCCGACCCCTGTGCACTGCACATCTCTCCTTGTTTGAAACATCTGGGGTGCGAAGCCGGAGACAAATTTGTCTGACCTGAAATTTTGAAGGTTTATGTAGTTTTTGCATGGTATCGTTTGATTTCGCCTGCTTGGCAGCTACTATGAAAATGCCAACAGTTAGGAAGTGTGATTAAAAATATCCATCTTGATTCCACGTAAGCAGCAGTGGCTTACAGGAGGAGTTAGCCCTCAGCTAAACGTGCTGCACTTTGGCATTTAGGCAATCTTGGTGCAGGGCTGCCATAACAACCTGCCCCAGAAACCTCACTCCCTTCCCTTTGCTGTAGCCATGCCAGAACAGTGGAAATTTAAGCTCAGGAATACTGTGTTAACATTTCCCTCAATCCCCATGCTACTTTGTAATTTATGCTAGTTGTATTCAGTACTGGAGTTGTTTCTGGCTCCCTTGTCTAATCTGGAAGGAGAGGACTGTCACATGCAAGGGTGACACCAGCCCAACCACGGCCTGCAAGGCTTTCAA
Organism: Hylia prasina; assembly: GCA_013397195.1. Taxonomy (NCBI): domain Eukaryota; kingdom Metazoa; phylum Chordata; class Aves; order Passeriformes; family Sylviidae; genus Hylia; species Hylia prasina. The sequence goes on from VYXD01004539.1 coordinate 156,898, forward strand.
TGGCCTCATCTGGGGGAAGGAAATCCATGCAAGAGCATAAACTTAAGGCCAGGAGGGACCTGGGAGCAAACATCTACAAATTTCCCTCATCCCTACTCCTTCCCCTGTGTCCGTGGGCTTGAAGTCATTAGTTTCCTCAGTGAGTGTGATAAGCTTTCATCAGTGTTAGTGACAGTAGCTGCTACCCTTCTTCACCAGGTTGTGGTGTCCCAGGTGTCTCTCTGGCATTGCTGTTCCAGCTGGTTTCCATGCACAGGACATGTTGCATTTTGTGGCTGTTGTGTGAAGGGGAGAGCACTGGGGAAGCTGTTGTCCCTGCCTGCCACATAAACTGTGTCACGGGGACCCAAGGGAGCCCCAGCAGTCACAAAACCTGTGGCACACAGTGGATGCTTTGGACAAGGGCACGCTGTTGTTTTGTCTGTCATTGAGCCACTGGGAGGGACCCTTGGGCTGGGCTGTGCTCTTTTGGTCTGGCAGAGATAACCAGGCTTGCATTGCACAGGGGCACAAGAGACCTGCCAGGGATAAAAGAGGAAATCAATGTAGGATAAAAGCAGCTCCAAAAGATAGTGTGTCCTGTCACCTTGGTCGCTGGCAAGATGGTTGGCTGCCAGCTCCTCCCAAACAGCTCCAACATGGGCTTAAATGAAGTTTAAGACTTCTGGCTGTTTATCTAATGTCATTCATTGTTCTGTACAGGCAATTGAAGAAATTAAGGATTCAAATATGGAGGTAAAAAAAAATTTGTTTCTTCAGATTTTTAAGTATTGCATTCATTCTGCATATGTAAGAAGCTATGGTCTGCTGCTTTCCTCGCAGTTAGGCAAGAAAGTAGCTTTTCTTTGTTAGACATTGTTGCTTGGAGGTAGAGAGGGAGAGATTAAAAATTTAGGGGAGTTGTGAAACTATGTGCCCCTCAAATATACTCTGTGGTAAAAAAACAGAACTTTTTATTACTATTATTTTTTCTATAGCTAGATCTTCCCTTGAACACTTTTATGTGCTGTACTGTTTACATGTGGTTTCTGCCAGGCTTAAAACTGCCAGGCAGCTGGGGACTTCCTTTCCCTAGTTCTTGTCCACGAGGAATTACTGGACAGGAAGAGAGAGAAGTTCCTGCAAGAAATAAGGCAAGGACAAGACCTGCAGGTGAGCACATCAGAACTCCACCTAGAGAAAGGGAATTAAGGTATTGTCTTGGTTTGAAAGA